>JAAAKG020014507.1:0-20748 GCA_010014905.2 Druon quercuslanigerum | reverse complement strand
CCCTAAATTTCGGACTGCGGGCCCAAATTAGCCCTAAATGAGCCCTAAATTATGAAAAAGGTTTCATCTCGATACCTAAATAGTGTTGTGCCAGCTTAACATACCTTGAACTGAGCCTTAGTTTCAAAAATAGGCCAAGTTTTTTCACTCTGGAAACACGATCTGATAAAACCATCTCTAGCATCGGAAGAGCACACTTAGGAGGAAGTCACGGTGATATCTTTCATAAACTTTTCCACAGCTTGAGTGTGACATTGATCTAATTAATGGTGTCTCGGTTATTTCAATACACTGCCAATAAATAAGATCAATGTAGTCTTTAGCTAAGAAATTCAAAGAAGAAATTACGAATTTTCTGACGTCATGATGCGAGACACAGCCAACTTGCGAACTTTAAGCCTCTCATCACATAGAATACTAAAAAGTAGATTCTCCAGATACCAGTACCTAGTTCGAATGTTTGGTAGTATTTTTGAGGCTTGACTGAAACTTGAACTCAAACCACATAGGTACATAAGCACGCATGCTAAATTTGAATAAAAGTCTTAAATCAAAAGACGGATGTTCTGTCACTACATACTTTCAAAGAAATCGAGTAGCTATTGTCAACCATCTGGAATGAAACAAGTTCCCAAGGCATTTTTGAGCAAGGTATTCAGAAAACTCTTCTATGTTAACAGCTCTCCGTACGTTCAGAAGGTAACTTTGATCAGAACTTAAACCATTGCTGTTAACTATTCGCATATCTAAACATTCAACAGAATCAAAGTAAGGTACAGGAAGATTTTTAAAAAACTGTAGAGACCTACCAGTTAGTCCTGATAATGCGTCTGGTCCACTAAATTTACCATTAAGTTCTGTAAACACGTGTTTCAGTGGTAGCTCGTTGGCGTAAAGCTGGCGAATAACCCCTTGAAATTTTCTTTTCAGGGTCACTTCTAGCCTTAGGATGATGCCCGAATGCTTTCTTGTATTTGTAGGAAAATCAACACATCCTACATGCTCTAAACTTGAGAGATCAATTTCTTTTTTCGCGAAAAATTCTAACATAGCATTTGAAACACATTCAGCTGACGTAGATTGCGATGATACATGTCCCAAATATGACTTTCCATACTTTTATTATATCCTTTTTGCAATCAAAGTAAAGAGCCTTAATTAATTAAATATATATAATTTATAGTTTATAGTATATAATTTATAGTTTATGAGGTCAATGACCTCATAAACTGTAAATTTGCTGTGATATATGACGATTCGTGAGTCTTCGACGTGGTCTACCAAACGTTTTTCTTGCATGGCGCGAGCTTCGCTGACGTCTGCCGAGAGTTAAACGTGGCAAAATTGTCTGCCAATGACGTAATTGATTATGCTCTAAAAATGACCTGGAAATGGATTTTGCGCGACCACTAATTCAGACACGTTTTCTTGCTTAGCGAGTCTCGCGCGCTCAGCCCAGGACGACCATGGTTGGCGTCTGCCGAGGGGTTGGACCCCAGGTAAATGTTTGCCATATTTTCTTCAGAATACTTACACGATAAACATTACCTGAAAACAATGCCCGCGCGAGTACCACATAAAATAAATTTTGTCATTCCAAAGCGGTTACCTTCTCTCGCGTCTGCTAACGTGTTAGCCCCCAGGTAGGTATCTGCCATTTTGTTTGATACTAAATTATGTGCTAAACATCGCGTAGAAACCAATTTTGCAAGAGTACCACATGCCAAAAATTTTTAAACCTGAAACGGTCATCTTTTCTCACGTCTACCAATGTGTTAGCATTCGTCTTTTGGTCTCACGATCAACCGTTGGTTTTGTTTTACGGTTCGCATTGGCCAAAGCTCTAGCTGCATTATACACAATAATTTATAGTCCAGAGGTCGGATTCTTCGAAAAATTGTTTACGAAGCTCTTCAACAATTTCAGCCAAATCTTTAGGCTTGGGAGAAACCTGCATGTTGATGTTTCTCCGGGTCATAAAGCATCGCTCGTCCTCTATCGGATGTCGGCTCGCGGTTGGTCATGTCACCTCTCTTTCTCTGCTGCTGGATTATTCTGGCTCAAGAAGCTTAAGGGCTCCGCTTACATCGCCTCTTTTGGGAGTACTTTGGAAAGGTTTCGCAGACGTTAATGCGAAAAGTGCGATAAGTCTGGATGTTTCTCGCACCACAGAGCATGCAGTCGTGCCATATAATTCTCTCGTTCACGGGTTACATTTGCATCGTTGCATTCTAGCAAGTCGTGACTTTGTCGCTTTATCCACCTAAAAGGCCTAAGATTCCGCCGGTCCATCGCATTGACTCCATTTTCATTGGCTCCCTCATTGTTGCGCATTGTTGGCCAAACCATTGTCGGAAGCCCTGCACATTCTATTGATTTAAACCGCACTTACTGCAATTATGTTTGGTGTTATCATTGTTGTTCACATAAAAAGCTAGGGAAAGGGTTCGTCCATCCTTGCAGAGACCCGCATGCAAGAATAAGTCTGCGTACCCTGAGAGGTCGCCCGGTGTTTTAGAGACACCGTTCTATACACCTCACCCAGGTGCCAGGTGCTAGATCTCCTGATCTGACGCCGCTCGACTACTTTCTTTGGGGTTATTTAAAGAGCAAAATATACTCAACGCAACCCCAAAGGTTAGACGAATTGCAGAATCGTATTCTGCAACAGGCTACTTTTATTGATAGGGAGATGAATCGTAATGCTGTAACTCATTTTTACAATCGCATAGCTTTTTTTCAAGAAGCTCAAGGTTTTCAGTTCGAACATCTTCACTGAAGCGTGAGATGCAAGGGGACCCCAAAGGGAACAGCTTTTACTACGTCCACGTCGTTGTTCCTGGGTAATTCTAAACGTAAACGTAAATTACTTGGAAAAAACCTTGAAGATCATCACCAAAATCAATACAGAGCTCACCAATGAATTTCTTGTTGAAATTTAATTCAGGAATTGAACTGACCTCTTGGAAAACTTTGTTGATTTCAAATAACCTCTAACTGACCTTGAACTTTACAATTAACCTATGACTTGGGTACATACGTGAACGTAGAATTTTCCGCTCTATCGATTGCAGATGTAAAAAGAGGGATTTCCATTAAAAAAAACAATTTTGACCTTCAAAAAGCTATAAAGGTCAACTTCAAGGTCAAAATGAAGGTTACCATTGACTTCCTCGTTGAAATTTACTTAAGGAATTACACTGACCTCTTGGAAAACTTCGTTAATTTCATATAACCTCTAACTGACCTTGAACGTTACAATGGACCTATGACTTGGGTACATACCTAAACGTAGAATTTTCCGCTCTATAGATTGCAGATGTAAAAAAGGGGTTTCTATTTTAAAAAAACAAAGCTGACCTTTAAAAAGCCATGAAGCTCAACTTCAAGGTCAAAATGAAGGTCACAATTGAATTCCTCGTTGAAATTTACTTTAGGTGTGACATTTACTTTTTTGAAAAATGTTTTACCTGAGGAAATATCCAACCGTCCCGGGACTTTTCAGACACCCTGTACAGACGAATACTGTACGAAATTCGGTGTGTCTGAACACTGCATCTTCCAACGTTTCGGTGTGAAGAAACCTTGTATTACACTTACCTGCGGTTTCACTCGACTCAGGCGCAATCCTAAGATGTTTACACCTCAAATGTCCGCGCGCAATATATATTTTTTTGAATGGATTCAGTGCTGATTTAAAAAAAAATTTTGAGTAAAAAAAATGGAAATTTTATTTAAGCATATTTAGGAAATACTTTATAAAATTATAGAGTAATGTTAAGGGTGCATTATAAAAATGAGGAAAATAGCCACATTGCATTTTTAAATATATGCAAATTTTAATGAGAATGTATTACTGGTATGAAAACGTAGTTCAACATGTAATTGTTTCTTTAAAATGAGTCATCTGACGTTTTATGGATTTCTTCTCTAGCTAAAAATAAAAATTGTGATTTATTTGTTCCTGAAAAGATTCTCTAAAATATTCTATTACTGGGAGCTTAAATAAAATTTATCGGTTTTATACAAGTTACAATTTTAAAAAAGAAATTGTTGAGACAGTTTTCGTATAAAAATGAACTAGCATATTTTTAATAAAACCCACACAAACGGAATCGTAAAAAAAAATTTTAAGTAAAAAATATGTAGCGAAGATTGAAAATTGAATTAAAATTACAACTGATATCTGAACCGAAAAAAGGAAAAAAAAAATTCCAGAAAAATCATTTTAATTTATCAGTGATATATTAAACTATTAAATGGGCTAAGATTGTACTGAAAAAATACCAAATTTGAACCTTCCTGATTTTGTTACCCAAGAAATCTCTAAAATGGTTTAAAATATAATATAATTACGGACACTAAAAATAAATTGATTCTTTTCATGTTCAATATTTGAAATATATTTTTCTCGATTAAAATAAAAAAACTTTACCGTAGTTTAAGTCGTTTAAGGAAATCTGTAGTTTTTTGAGAGTGATACTCTGGAAGCAAAGAAGTCATTAATTTTGTATAATAGTAATTAAAAATGTATTAAAAATTATTTTTAAATAACAAATTTAGGGTTTTAGAATTTTTAAGAAGTTACAAAGTTAGAGTCATCGGACCAGTTTGGAACTTAACATAGTTGAGTGCTAAATTTTGGGATCTTCACACTGAGAAATAGTGAGCGCGTTGGATGCCGGCTTTAACTGTACTGATTACAGGGGAAACATTTTTTTTCGTAAGCGTCGTTTTTGTAGTATCAATACAAGAAAGACAACAGTCTTCACCTCATATTTCTATAATTTTGGTTAAATTTTTTATTTAAATTTCTAAAAAAAAGTTAATTTTTGGTCTATATATCCAGTTGTCATTCTCATAATTGCATAAGATTTTTTGTAACAGTATGGACCTTTTTCGGCATTTTAGTATTTCAACGAAAAAGATTTTAATTTTAAATTTATGAATTTTTTAAAACGTTGAGTGTGAAATGCTAAAATTAAGAAATTATTAGGTTTAAAAGTAAGCAGTTTAAAAGACTCGATTTTAAAATGCTATTTTTGAAGTCTTTCAATTTTTACTAATTTAAATCAAATCGAAAAAAGATTAAAAATGTACATTTTTCATAGTTAAATTTCACATAGCATAATTTTAAATTAAAAGTTAAAGGCTCCTGAATCCATATTGTACAATTTCGAATGCCATATTCATAAAAGGTCTTCAGAAGGCTTGTAATATTTACATTTATTACGAAACCTCAGAAAACTTCCACTTCGATTGGTATAATTTGAATTTAGTCTTAAATACTTTAAATTAAAAAACTGCTGTACAATTTTTTTAACCAGCAACTGAATAATAGAAAAAGTTGGTTTTACGTCAATCATTAGTGGTAAAAGGAAAAATTGAGACCTCTTTCTGATGAAAAAAACTTTTATCTCTAATAATATTTTTTAATTGTTTAAATTTATTCAATTAATAACAGCCTGGCTTTTTCACAAAATAAAATAATACTGTAATCGTTTTTCTAGAGTTCCATATGTATATATATATTGTTTCAAATTTAAATTATTCCAAAAAAGTAATTTAAAATAAAGGAAATAATTCGCATGGCAAATTCCAAATACCCGATTGGACACGATTGGAGAAAAACACGATTCGGAACGATTGAGATGTTAGTTCTATCGTTTCTTATCGATCTCAATTGATTATTTCTAGAAGGGGTGTTAAAATTTTCTTTCACATCTAACATTAAAAATATTTATTTCCTGCACGCTAACTAAACTTTTGATAAATTTAATTTAAAAAAATATTCAATCTAGTTTAAAAGAAAAACATGAATTTTTTTAATTTGGACATTAGTGGATCAAAATTCAGAGAATTTTTATAATTGCGGCCAATGACAGCTCGTGTTACGGGAAACTAGCAGAACTACACGGAAAGAAATTTAGGACAGTTGTTGCATTTGGTGTAGTAGGGCAACAAAACCACGATTTTAACGCGACAGCAGTGCCATTTTGCGTGAAGCGGCGGCCTTAATATGTGGTGCAACGTTACTTTCTTATATTTGGGAAGGCTGCTGTCCCGAACGAGAGAACGTAAACGTACTGCAGTAGTCGATCCGACTTCTACATTCATAAAAAATTTCTTATTTAAAAAGTGATTAATTTTAATCCAAGTGTATGATCGTTCAATTTAAAAATGATATGATTTTCAAAGCTTTTTGGAATAGCTAAATTTTGAATTCCTAATCGAGGAGAAATATAGAAATGTTGGTTTTTCAATTTTTTGTAGTTGGAAGGGAGATATCTTTTATTTTTATGCACCATATTTCTTCAGTTTGAAGAAAAATTTTTATTTTTAATATTTTTATTGATTTGAAAGGAAGAAAATTTTGGGTTTTCTTTTGTTTTTAAATTTTTATTGGGATTAAAGGGGAAATTTTTTGTGGGTTATATTTTCCGAATTTGTATAGAGACATTTTTTATAACATAACTTCTGATGAAAATGCGTTTCTAATTCAAAAATATGGATAAATATTAAATTGAGAAATTATAAAGTTACATAAATGCTTGATATAAAAAATTTTTAATTTGGAAAATTATGTTAAGAGCTGTTATAATTTAAAAAATAATTGTGTATTTAAAATAAGAATAATTCAATTATTCATTTTGTTTCTGAAATTCAATAATACATGTATTATCGCATTACTTAAAAGTTAGATTTTAATAAACTAGAACAACTTTAGAAAAAAATCGGTTTATTATCTAAGATTTTGTTTATTTTTATATAAAAATTCTATTTTTAGCTTTCAAGAGTAAGAAATCTGTGACATTTATGTTCATGATGAAACTGAGAAAAATTCAAGATCTATATGTAAAATTTTATCCAATCAAAACGGAAGCGTGGATGAACCGGCGCGTCTCCCGAAAGTAGCGCAACCGTCTTACTGAATTCTGGGACTGCTGTTCTCACAAAAGTTTGGCGCGCCGTTCGTCCCTCTGTCGGATCGCAGCGTTCTCAAAATAAGAGATGTCATGATCACAGGGCGCGCTGACACTCGTGTGTTTAGCTCAGCAATGGTACGTATAAGTACCGCAGTCGTCTTAAATTTCTTTTTCATCGTTCCGGTATTCATCACTTCGTTAGCGCTTCCTTGGTGCGCCGTATCCTCTTCAAAGTCGGTAAAAAGCGAAACTTAAAAATTTTACTTTAACCAAGGAAATCTTCAGAAAATATCCTCAGTGAGAAGCGTCGACGGAAATACTGGAGGCTTTTATGGCCAACAGTGCTAAAAAAATGAACCAAGGGCCTTGGGAACCCGTAGTCAGCAACAGTACGAGTATGAAGAGGAAATCCTCTAAACTATCCGAAGGGGAGCCCCCTAAAAAGGCAACTAAAGAAGAAGCAGGCCTGAGAACCTCCAACAAATTTGATCTACTTGGAAAACTATAAGACTCAATCCCAACTAGCGTGCAAATGGACACCAATGACGCTGACAGTATCACATCTGATAACGATTCTGAAGCCACAAAGCTGAAGTCAAAATCCAAACATCCACCAGCAATTATCGTCATATCTGAGATAGAGGATGTAATGGTGCACACACTGCAAACTACAGGAAATGTCCAAAGTACGTTGATCACACCAACAAAATTGCGCTGAGGAACAGCCAATGGAAAATGAACATCCAGTCGAGTAGACCTCTACCAAGCTTCAAGTCTTCAGAGTTTCCAACACTCAGGCCGCTTCCCACACGGATGAATCAATCTTCACAAAAAAACCCTACAGAAAAACTTCAAAATCCGAGGAAAAGTGTAGCAACTCAACCACTGACATCTATCTCCAGCTCAATCCAACTTGTAAGTAGCATAAGTAATGAAATTGATACCTTAAATGAACAAATTGAACTTGCCGAATTTTTATGCTTGCTTCAGAATTTAAATAGGCCACTCTCAAGCTGCAAAAATAAAACTGAACAATTTACTGTAATAACTCAAACACTTCTCGATTATGACTCAGACGCAAAACAGACGTAATAAATTATTTATCGCCTACTGGAATGCCAATGGGCTTACTGAGAATATTCTAGAAGTTTCGTAATTTTTGAACACGCATGAAATCGACGTAATGTTGATTTGCGCAACCAAATTAAAATAAAAATCTAAGTGCCAAGTGCCTGGGTATAATTTGGTTAGGCAGGATAGAGCCGATGACAGCGGGGGAGGGGGCGTATCCATACTAATTAAGAAGGACATCATTTTTCATGAAATCAACAGCAATACTTATGCAATGGAAGCCGTGGGTATTAATTTGAAAAATACCCTAAAAATTATTTCTGTGTACTCTGCGCCTCGATCTACCTTAATAGCATCAGACTTAGATAAAGTCTTTGCTTTAGGAACAAAAGTTCTAATCGCAGGATATTTAAATACCAAAAACACGGTACTGTAAATATTGCCCTAACAAAAAATATTCAAAACCTTGTTAGCATTGCAACTAAAAAACGAGCTTCACTCTGATGACAATCCTGTCATAGGAGAATTAAACAATTTAGAAAACATCCTAGTGCCACGAAAAACCTTTTTAAATTATAAAAACGCTAACTGGAAGGGATTTAGAGAGCATGTAAACTCCAACATTACATTGAGTGGTACACTTAAAGCTAAAGAGGAAGTAGATGAAAGCATTAATAACTTAACATACACTATTAATCAAGCAATCTCGGATAACGTTCCATCATCCCAGCCGTTCGATACTAAACTCGTCATATCTAACCATATTAAACAATTAATTCAAGACAGAAATAAAATTGGGAAAGCATGGCAAAGAAGTAGAGACTCATACCTGAAAAGCATTGCTAACAGATTAACTAAAATAATTAAATGAGAACAGATCTTACACAGGAATAATAATTGGACTAATAAATTAAAAAACTTAAAAGTTAAAGATAACTCACTTTGAAAGTTGACCAAAATAATGAAAGGAAATTGCTCGCAATGACTAGTTTTTGAAGATAAGGATATGGTAAATGTCCTAGCATTTCAGTATGAGAAAGTACATTTAGTGACCAAAGGCATGAGTGATGAAGCCACTAGGAAACTAGTTAATCAATGTTACAGCATAAAATTTTTGAAAGAATTATCTATTCCGGAACCATGAATGTAAACATAGGCACAGTACATCAATTACTGAGACTGACTGATCACATAAGTATCAATTTTAATGGAAATTAATGTACTTTGCTTCTACTTCTTAATTTAGAGAAAGCCTTCGATACAGTTAGGCATAAGGGCTTAATTTACAAATTACAGAAACTAAATTTCCCCTTATATTTAATTAGAATTACCATCAGCTACCTGCAAAACAGGAAATTTTGAGTAAAGGTAAATAACACTCATTATCCACTCAAATCCTCCCGCAAATTTTAGAAAATTAATTTTTGAATTAAATCATATTTTTTCATACATCCCTCCCTCTCTCTAGTCTTTACATACTACATATCCTTTTACTGTCTTTATCTATTAAAATATCTTCGTCTTCGTTAAAATGTTCTAAAAGGTTCTAAATTATAATCGACACGTGAGATATATAATATTGCAACGAAAAATATAATGTGTCATTAATAATAACCTTGAAGTTGTTTACAAAAAAATTCTTTTGAGAAATTGCGCAGTACAAATTTGATAATGCACGAAAATTGATAGCACGAACCACTACAGCTGTAGAATATCAGTTATATATCTACAAAATTCCAGAAGAGTCAACATTAGAGAAAATTTTTTTGACTTGTGAATTAAGTTAGTAACCTAGAAATGAATATATCATCCTCGATTTCTATAAACTATATTAATTTTCATGTTTTTTTAATTTGTATTTTACTAAAATTTTGATTTAAGAGTTCCAGAAAATAGATATTCACGTTATCACAGTATAAAATTTTTTAATGTTTGATTCACAGTTGCCTAACATTAGATTTTAATACTGCTAAATTTATTTCATTATTCATTCATGATGCTTTATTTTAATTTTTCAAGTAAGTAAATTGAATATTTTTATCAGATCACTCTATTGTGTGAATGATGATTTTAACGTTTCGTACGGTCAAGTTTAATATTTATCTAACTGATTTATATAATTAATGCTAGCAAGAGCTTTCAAATTAAGTAAAATTCGAAATCTGTTACAGTGATCCACTGTATATAAAAGGACCTCTGAAGAATTTGTTGGTATTCTTTAAGTCGCTCAATTGCAAAGCCTTTTGCAATCTTACAAATTTTACAACATTATTTTGAATGAAAACATTTTTTTAATAAATAGCTCACTCTCTCCATCTCTCTTTCTCGCCAACTTATAAATGCTGCATATTATTTACCATCTTTGTCTAGTGTCGTATGTCCCTCTATGTTTTATTGTTCTAGAACATTCTACATTATAATTTTTTAACAACACAAAATGTAATGCTTCATTGAAAAAATAAACCTTGAAAGTTGTTTACAAAAAATTGCGCAGTTAAATCTGATGATGATGTCATTAGCTATAAAACATTCAGCATTATAGAAAAAAAATGTTGGCGCTGAATTGAAGCATCCTCGATTTTCAAAATCATATATTATAGAGTATCCTAAGCAGATGATTAAAAAAATCAAATATTGTATTATATTAATTTGTTGCATTTTTGAAATTTTATTTTAAATCTTTAACGTGAAGTAGGAATAAAACTGACCTTTCTAAATGAGAGCTGAAAAGCGAACATATAACTGTGGATAAAAAGGTATGCGACCTCAGCTCTAATGTCACTGTATGGCATAAAGAGCGATAAGCGCCGGGCAGTGTACTCTTGATATTTATTTTTATAACGCCAATGAAAGATCTGAGATTAAATTCATGCTGTCTATAATCACTCTCGAGTCTCGAAATTGTTGACGGTATCATGTTACATACCAGGGCTGTCCAAAAGTATCCGACCTACCTCGATCTCTCGGCGCTTGATTTATTCTTCGTCGTCCGGGGACGCTAATATCGATGTTTCCACTTATTAAAGCACTCTTGAAAATCAGACATCGCAATCGCCTTCAGAGCCTTTGTCGCATTAGTTTCAACAGTCTCTTTATCGACGAATCGATGTCCCTTAAGCGGAATTTTCAATCGAGGAAGCAGGCAAAAGTCGCAGGGAGCTATTAAGAGACTGTATGAAGGCTGGCGGAGCTGCGCAACACTGTGTTTTAATAAATACTGCTGCACAAGGTTTGATGCGTGCGCTGCAGCGCGCTGGAGCATTGCACTGATGAACAAGCCAGTCACCGGTTTCCCAAAGTTGCGATCGTTTTCTCCTGATTGCATCACGCAATCTTTTCTGAACTTCAACGTAGTACTCTTTGTTGATTGTCTGGCCTGTAGAAGCATATTCGTGATGTACAACGTCCTAATAATCGAAGAAAAACAATCAACATTGACTTGATGTTGCATCGACTTTGACGGGCTTTTTTCGGGCGAGGCTCGGATGGAAGCTTCCATTGCGAAGATAGTTGTTTTGTTTCAGGAACATAACCATAAACACATATTTTACCACCAGTAATAACCTCTTTAAGAAAGTTTTTATCACTATTGATCATTTCCAGATTGTCCTAAGCGATTCCTAATCGAAGGTTTTTTTGTTGGTCTCTGAGCACTTTCGGGATGAATTTTGTAAACACATGAGTCATTTCCAAATTCTCGGTTAAAATTCGCTAAACAGTACTTTTTGGTATTCCAAGTTCATCTTCTAGTTCTCTCACAGTCAAACGACGATCTTTTTCAACTACGACACGCACACGCTCGACATTATCCGACGATGTTCCCGCCGAAGGTCGCCCAAAACGCGGATCACTGTCAACAGATGTGCGGCCACTTTTGAACCACCTATACTACTCTTTTTGCAACATTTCAATAGCTTCCACACAACTTTTACCGAGATTAATTCGTCGCAATTAACGAATTGCGACCAACGCAAAACAGTCGATGTAAACAAATACACGCTGCGCGGGAACTAAGTCGTTTCATCGGTATCTCGGGCTACTGACGAGAAGGTTAGGAGTTGCTGGTGACATTCGTACCATCCAGAGGTCGCCTGAATCTCACCGCGCGAAGGCATGAACGTAGGTCGGATACTTTTGGGACAGCCCTCGTATACCTCGTTCAGAGGTTGACGAACGTATATCATATGGAAAAAGAATAAATATCAAACTTTGACGTTTGACTACGAAAGCCAGCTGTAAAAAGAAGTGATCTCTATACAGATCGAATGCATAGGATAATGCAATGTGCATAGCCTTAGCCTGTCGATGCATGAATGCTTTCAAAACATTTAAACGCGTGTGGCTGTTAACTCTAGTCCTCGCTCGCTCGCTACTTGGTACTAGAATAAAGCAATCCCTGAACATATGACCTATCACATGGAATGATTTTATTATAATTTTAGATACCATTCTTCCCTTCGTTTAAATTTAAATATTTTTTACTTATAATTTTCAGGAAGATTCTAGACTGCAGAATTTTTTTTTTTGAAATTATCAGGAAGCAATAAATCATCCTTTTTATTTTTATTGAACCTTGACACATGCATGTGAATAACCTAGAAACTTGTTTTTTGCAAATGTTAACCTTTTCACAATTGCGTAATATTATTCTATAACAGCATCATAACTTCCTAGAATTTAATAGAAGTTTATACGCATTAAAAAAATAAAAGGCAGGAATTTGTTAGTTAAAGTATTATCAGACAGGAAGCAATAAATCATCCTTGTTTTTCTCATTTAACCTTGACAGATGCATGTGATAACCTTGACACTTTTTTTTTGCAAAAGTTAACCTTCGCACAATTGCGTAATTGAGAAGTAATCGGAATGTTCTTTTTCTCATTTAACCTTGACACGTGTATGTGATAACCTTGAACCTGGTTACATGAATATATCTCTAGGCTATTGCGCAATCGTGACCTCATCAGGAACCTCCGAGAATGCTCTCGAAGCTTAGCACGGATATGAACCACTTTTTCCTCAAAGGCTTAGCACGGACATGAATCACTACAGGTAAAAGCGTCTTGATGCCGATAAGGTAGGACCCACCTTACACATATGTATACTTATCAGTGTTAAACTTAACTCCAACATTTTCGTAAGCTAGCAGTTTGTCAGTACAGAACCACTGCTGGTGGACAGTACCGCGCCAGTATACCGCACGCTAGTTTTTCAGAGAATTACCGTATCGTTTTGATCCATTACAGATGCCTGGTACTAAGACGCCAGCAATCAGTACTGGGCCAGTACTACGCCAGTGTTGTATTTCCAACTAAGGTGCGGCTGGGACTGAGCAGACTGCAATCCGTCGCAAAGAAAATTGAACATTTTTAGTCATATCTCGAAAACATACGTCGATATTTCTGAAGTATTTTTGCATACATAAAAATAAGATTTCAGAGACTTCGTCCTCTAAGTTATTAATCGTCAGATTTTTCTACAAGTTTCCTAGGCTATGTCACGAGTTGAAGTACAAATAGAAAATTCGATAAATTCTTTATCATAGAAAAAACTGGTGTGCTGACGCTTTCAACTGTGCATGTGATAAGAAGCGCAGGCTTATTTGAAACCAAGAAACAATATGAATAAATGCAGATAAATATTTACAAATTCAACTGAATGGTAGAAATATCACAATTCTTAGAAAAATGTAATATTAACGTAATATTTCGGTTTTATATTATCTAATTCTAAATAATCCCTCGCTTTTTGGAACATGTGCATTTAAAAACGTCAGCATTTCAAGATAAAACTAAAATCTCACATTTCGTCTGTACTGTCTTTCTATCTAGCATGGTTGATGTCTATGACTTTATTTTCCGTATAAATTTTCCCGAGTCAAATTTTATTTAAACCGAATTATGAAAAAATATGTGAACCATTAAATTTTCAAATATTTTAAGTTAGTCAAGGTAGAAGTGGCAAAAAGCTTAATTAAAACGATTTGAATTAATGATTTGGGTTCCTTTTAAAGACATTTATCATTTCAGATTCTTTTTCAGGGAAAGAGGTTCTTTTTTGTTGGTGCTCCTTTGAAATTGTTAAATTTTTTAGTTTACTAATGTAAAAGAAATTCCTAAATATCTATTTTTTTCTACATAATTAGGTGATGTCATATCTGAGGATTTTGTTAAAGTGAATATACCGTCATCGCTTCCTTTTACTGGTAAATTACATAAGACGAACTTCATTAGCGAATGGATGGTACTGCCGCCTGCAGGATACGCTCTTAGGATCCATCCACATTATGACGTTAATGTGCGGCTTGATAATGAGAGACCTTTTTATGTTTCTGCTATCCTTAGCACAATATCATCAAATACTGTTGTTGGAGCTGGTCGCACTCCAACCTCAATTCAGATAAATATTCAGAATGTTGAGTATCAAATCAATGGAACATTCAAACCTTACACTCGCGTTCACTATCCTATTCTGCAACCCAATCACCTCTATATAAACATACCAAACACTGAGAGTGTTTTTGATGTTCAAATCATTAAAGTTTCTGAAGGGAAGCGAAAGCAGAATTCACAAGAGCTACAGCAACAAAATTCATTCAGTAAAAGGGCAAGAAATTTATATTCCTGACTGATTACAAAATGGTTACAATCGATTGGCAAAAGATTCTCAAAGCACTCACGAGCTTGCTTAACAAGTCTGAGAACTGGGATATCAGTTCGCCTGCAACTCGTCTCAAAGGCTGAATGTGTTAACGAACACTTGTTTTATAAAGTTTTTTATTTCTATAATCAATTCTAAAGTTTTCAGAAACTTTCCGTACGAAATTCGAACTTTTCATAAAAAACTTCAAAATTTATCCAAATATTTCGCATAAAAATGAGGATTTAATATTTCACTTTTTTTTATCTCATATCCGAGACCTGGCTACAAGCTCCTGACCATTTTACTGATAAACTATTTTCGATATTTTTCATAACAAATACATTAATGTTTGACCTTCGTTGCATTTTGAGTAATTCGCAGTCGCCTTTGTCAACTTTCTAGTCTCGGGTTTAAAACACAACTTTAGATCCGCTCAAGAGGTAAAGTAGATTAAAATTTCGATGCGCATGTTTTGAAAAAACATAGTCAGTTGTTAAAAAAAATGTAAACAATGTCTCATCCACATAATTTTACATGAGAATTTAATAAACATTTTAATTCAGAAAAAATTTATTCAACCCATTTCTTTAACCCCCTTCACTTGAAAAATTACATATTACTTACATGGGGTCAAATTGACAACAGCTCACTTTGAAACGTTGTCACATTAATCGTATGCATGGTTTCATCTTTAAAAAATTTACAGACGCTATTAAATGTATGGAAATAGGGTTCTTATTTGTTTAAAGAAAAATTATTTGGAGGCGTATAAAAGAATTGTCAAAAATTAAAAGTTATGAGAATAAAAATTTTCCTTAAAAAATGCATGACCTTTACTATTTTTATTATTTAAAGCTAAAATTTGTTTAGGGTACTCTTCTAATATAGTAAATCAATAAGAAAATTCGTCGAGGTAAGTCTGATTCCAAAAGTATGATTATTTTGAAAATCGTATGGGAGTATATTTAGACAAAAAATAATAAACCTCTAATAACAAATTTAATATTTTCATCTATTTTTATTCATATACAAGTGTTTCTAATAAGATTACCATTTTTTATCTAAAATAGCAGTATCGTAAATTAAGGTACTAAAAAAATTGTAGTATTACTCTTTGCTTGCACAGTCAAGGCATAATGAATCGCGACGGTCGTGAGACGTGGTTATGGCTGAAATTTTACCGCGATTTCGCTGGGATCGGGTGCAGTTTTTCAGATTAGCAGCCGCTCCCGGCGAAATCCTGCGGTTGTCCCTATGACAAACTTTTAATATAAGTAGCTCTTTCACTTCGGGCTCTGTCTGGTCAAATCGCGAAGTGCCTGACAGGCTCAGGCAAAGTCCGGAGTAAAAATAAAACTTTTGGGGTTTACTTTTCCTGCTGCACAGTGGGTTGGCTCGGGAATTTACTATTTAAACTAGTCTACAGGGTAGAATTGTGAACGGATTTAAAAAATTTTTTGTTTAGAAATGATCAGAACTAAATTTTAAAGAAAACTTATTGAGTATATTTATCAATTGTTGTCTCAATATAATTATTTATTCAAAGCAACTTTTTTTCTAAAAAAAATAAACTCGATACGTATAAAATTTAACGCAGAAAACATAAATAATTCATTTGTTATATTTTCATTGTTCTATAGTGTAAATAATTTCCGAATTTAAGCCTTTTTACGAGAAGCCGATTATTTAAAGCGAATTCATAGATACATACATCCATAAAAGGCACTAGTCTATTATTTTGAATACTTAGATTATTAATAACAATAATGGTTTATTGTTGATTTATTTGATGAAAAGTGCTTCAATATGCATGTAATAAGTTATAAAAAATTTTTTTAACAAAACACCTATTTTGTTCCTTTTCGTACTGTCTATGTTCCAATAAAAATTACTATAAATAAATTTATTAATAATTTTCGAAATGATAAAATATATGCAAAAAATAATTACGTCCATAATTAACAATATTATGAATAAATACTTATGTTACGCACTTTTGTATAGAATAAAGCTCATAAAGCTCCAACTTCCAACTCATGAGTGAGTTTTAAAAATTATTTAATATTGCAATTTTATTAAGACAATACTTAGTAAAAGTATGCATGCAAACAAAGAGTGAAAATGAATATATTCAGAGAATTAAAGAATAAAAAATTTTATGGAACAATGTCAGATTTAAAATTTAAATAAATATCAATAGAGGCCGGGAAACTTAGTTCATAAAAAGGATATATGTACTAGTTAAATAAACAATTAATTTTATTTATTGCAGCAAGTAGTGAATGAATGATATTTGGAATTGCACAATATTTTTAGTTTTTTGCATTTAATAGTATTTGTATTGCTTTTTTTGTACAATTGCATCTAACGTAGCTTTAGATTCTTTATTATATGTAGTAGGAAAAGATATAGGTTCAGTAGGCACTACACTTATCTCTAAAAAATTTTCTTTGCATACATCAATTTGATTTCTAGAAAATAATGTATTTATAATTCCTTGATTGCTACGAACTTTATATTAACCTTCTTTTGTTTCTTTCATTACTACTTCAATTATATTTCTGAAATCGCCTTTACTTCGATTAACGCTGGGAATCGGAACTTTCACAGAAGAAACTATATCAAGTTTACCAAATTTTTTGTTTGACAATGATAAATTTTCCATTAGTTACGAAACTAATAAATAATGAAAGGAAGTTTTGTTTGGACGTGTTACTGCTAAGAATTCTTTTTTAAGAATGATAAGGTAACAAGCTGTATTATGGAATGGTTTTAAGAGTAACGAAAAAAATATCGTCGATTACAAATGCTTGAGTAAACTGTTCAAAATAATCTAAGTATATTTTGAAAGACTAATATCCCTAGTATCAGAAACAAGTCGCACAATGTTTATTCGTGATAATTAAATAAAAATAAAAGGGAACATGCAAAGGCTTAGCATGTCCCTATGGTGAAACACCCTTTCCTCAACATGTCCCTCCGTTCCACAAAAAATATCCCCTGTTTGGAACGGGTACCTATAAATGCTGTGAAGCTTAGATTCAAGTGTAAAAATATAATGAAAGAATTAATAAATGTTAATTAGTTATTTAATTATTGAATGAAGATGAAGCTTTCGAAAATATAATAGACTTAATATTAATTTATAAAACGAAGCGTTTTTAAATTAAATCAAATTGTGTAAATTTATTTTATTTAAACAATGATATTTTTAAAAAAAGAAAGAAAATTACTCCCAGTTTTTCACATTTAAAAGATAAATATCAAACACTAAATTTCGAAGTAAATGAAATAAGTACATAATACCTTGCTAATTTTAATCTTAGAATTTTTAGTTGTTTATTTTTTATATGCAATACCAAAAATAGAATTAAAAAATGTAAGACATCATAAGTATTAAAATGTATAATTTTTGTGTGCGATAAATGTGTACTTAAGTTAGAAAAAGGAGTTTTCCACTGAATAAGAAAAATTTTTTTTAACCAAAATGACGAATCTTCAACTGGGCTAGTTTTGTTTTAAACCAAAAACATGAATTTTCAACTAAGTAGATTAATCTCAATGAAAAAAGAGAATTTTCAACTAAAAAAATGGAATACTCAATTGGAATAGTTACATTTCCAGTCAAAAAATAATAATTCAAAAAATATATATTTTAAACAATATGTTACTACTAAATAAATTATCAAAAATTAGTTACACTTTCGAACGAAGTGACGATTTTTCAAATAAAATTATGAATCTTCAACTTAAATAGCAAAAGTTTTAATCTAAAACATAAATTTTCAAAGAAAAATGATCCATTTTCAACTAAACTTATAAATATTCAACTCGAATTTCTGAGTTTTCAAGCAAAATGGTACATTTTTAAACAAAAGATTATTTTATACCCAAAAAGACGATCGTTCAACAAAATACATCAATTTAAAAAAAAATTTAGATCAATTTATCAATAATAAATAAATTTAAAAAATAGTTATACTTTTATACAAAGTGATAAATTATCAATCGAAAATGAAATATGTAAATTTTCAGTTAAAAAATATTAATTTGCCATGAGAAAAATAATTTTTCAACCAAACTTATAGATGTACAACTAAAGTTATACATATTTTGTTCGAATACTCGAATTTCCAAAAAAAATGATGAATTCTAAAAATTCTAAAATAAATCTACAAAACGGACGAATTTTTAATTAAAAAAGCTCGTTTAACAACAGAGAATTTAATAGTTAAATTTTCAGTTTAAAAGTTAATGCTACATTAAAAAGATGCATTTTAAACTTAAACGATGTAATATTTAATTGGACTACTTACATTTTCTGTTTGAAAAGTTTAATTTAAGAAAAAAAACATTTCGACAAAATAGTTGAATTTTCAACTAAAAAACATAATTTTTTTAACCGAAAAAACATTTCAGCATGATTGATGAATATTTAAATAGACTACTTGAACTTTCAATCAAAAAGATGAATTTTCTAATAAAAAAAAATAATTCTTCAACAAAAAATGAAATAGTTAAATTTGCAGTAAAAAAGATTAATTTTGATTTCCTATTGAATCCTATTATCCTCCTATTTCTTCTTTTTACTATTTATACACACAATTTTCTGCATAATTTTTCCCAGTTTCAATTAGTTATTATAAAAGAAATAAACGAACAATATTGAGTGCCAGACAAAACAAGCTACTGATACGTTTGCAGTTTATGTACGTTATCTTCACGATATTGTGAACCGAAATCATTTACTTATCAGATTTCATGTTGATAATATTGTTTATAATATTGCTGAATAATATTTTTGAGCACAAAAACGTGAAAATATGCAATAAAGCTGCGTAATGAATGAAAAATGTGCCAGTGTTCCAAGATACGTGGTCCCTTTGAGGAGCTGTCCGTGAACTTGGAACGCAGGTCTGACCCGTTCCATAATGGAGGACAGTCAAACATTTTATGTACGCAACTGGGAACATGGATTTACATTAAGTATAAAAATAAATACATTGCGGCCTGAAATGTCATCTATAATGTTCGAATTATTGATATTACAAAAAAACGCATTTAATAATCAGCTGGGATTTTCTATTTTCGTCTATCAAGGATCGTCATTTTTCGTTGGTTAGTGATACTGCAGACGAAAATTTCAAAAAATCTGTAGATAGATCTGTAGATATATATATATATATATATTCTTTTTTTATTTATCTTACTATTTCTAGCGCTGTTCCAACAAGGGGATACATTCCGGACGATGTTCCATAATACGGCCCGTTACCTTATTCCGGGTCTAAAAACTCTTAATAATTAAAATCACTGTTTTATAAACCATTTTTAAACGAAATTGTCAATTCACCTATTGTAATCGAAGACAGATTTTTTTATTTTCCATACTAAATCTTGGTAACATCGTCTAGGCTTCCGTTTCCAGTACCGATCGCGAAAGTACTCTTTTGAGTCAAGTGCTGCTTTATTGGCTTTTGCGAAGGGAAAAAGGGTGAGTGGATGCAGAAAGGGCAGAGAGTACAGAGATCGAGTGTAAAGGAATGACGGCGAGTAAAGGCAATGTGTAAAGGGTGGAAGTGAGTGGTCTGAAGTGAAAATTTGGAGTGTGTAAAGTTTTTGAGGTTGGGAGTAGGAAAAATAGTTGCTGGGAAAGGGGGGGCAAGAGGGGACAAGAGCAGCGATGAGGAAAGGTCCGAAAAGCCGACCAGGGAGGTAACGAGTAAAGACCCAGGAACGGGAAATCAACGCGCAAGACCATCAAACCTTCAGCGCCTCAACAAGCTAGGCAGCGCGGGTTCGAATAGGAGTTTGGACGAATGGAAAAAAGGCAAGCGGAGGATAAAAGAAAAAGAGAGGCAGGGGACGATGATTTAAAAAGGGTCAAGGATAAAAAGAAAGTTAGAATTAAACGGAAAACACCAGAAAGAGATAGGGGAGTGAGGGGTGTTTGAAAAATTGGAAGCTCTCATAAAAGGATTTAGAGAGGAAAAAAGAAAGGAATTGGATGATATGAATAGGGATATGAATAGGCAGGAAAACGATGTAAGGGGGGGGGGGGGGGGGAGGGAAAAAGGGGACAGAAAAAGAAAGAAAAACTGGAAGGGGG
>JAAAKG020014496.1:0-20750 GCA_010014905.2 Druon quercuslanigerum | reverse complement strand
ATATTCCTGAATGCACGTACTTTCTTAAATTTAGTTTATTTTTTTTAATTCTATAAATTCCTGTAATTTCTTAAATACTCTGAAATTTTCAGAATTCCCTGTAATCTTCGAATATCGTCAACTCTCTAAATATGCGGAATTCTCTGAGTGCGCTCAAATCCTTTAATATGTCCAATTCCCCGAATTGCTTCAATATTCTAAATATCTTAAATTCTTTGATTTCTCCAAATCCACTGAATTCCTTTTAAAACTCATGAATTCTTTGAATTCCTTAAACTCTTTGAACTCCTCAAATTCTTCGAAATACTTGATTTTTTAAAATTTCTCTTAATTTTTTAATCCCATAAGTTCTGGAATTCCCATAATTTACATATATTCTTAAATTCCTTCAGTTCTGCTGAATTCTACGTAATTTTTTCCATTATTTTGAGTTTCTTTGATTTTACTGAATTCTCAGAATTCACAAAATTTGACGAATTTAAGGAATTAAAATAATGAAGAGAATTCAGGTAAATTTAGATATATATGGGAATTCGAAAAATGCAGAAGATTTTAAGGAAGCTTAAAGAATTAAAAAGCATTTTAAAGAGTTTAAGAGCATCTAAAACAATTTAAAACAATAAAAAATCATTAGAAACTTTAATAATATAGAGGCAGCTATCTAATTTTTTGATTATTATTTAAATTTTAAAAAATTTAATTTAACTTAAATAAATGTTTAAAATAAATATAGGTCAGAAGCCTTACATTTGAAAACCAAAGGTTTTAGTCAACACGAATTTCTTCATTTGAAAGTAATTTTAAGCACAATTAAAATTTTTAATTTTGACGAAACTTTTGAAATCTTGTTACTATTTTTTTTTCATTTTAAATTGAAGCATAAAAACAAAAAAATAATAAGAGACTATTTTCCTTTGCATACTTTATGTTGTTATTTTAAATAAGTAGATTATAAGTAATAGCTGAAATTATTTAAAATATCGTGGAAAAAATTTGCTTTTTCATATTTACAAAAAATATTCAGTGCGGAAAGCTTTAAATCTTCAATCTAACAAAGATTTAATGGCTTAGAATTTCTCGTAGCCAAGTCTTTTTGCTTTCTGGCAAGAAGTTGAGAGTAATTTGACTTCATGACGAAGAATAGAATAGACTGAAAAAACTATTCTAAAAGTGCAGAATGAAAAATAAATAAGCTTCAGGCTTCAGCAAGCTTTTTTTTAAATGGGTCAAAAATATCGTTAAATGTTGATTTAATCGATTGAGAACGCCTAAAATTTGTTCATATTAAATTTTAAAAGATTATTTTTATATAATTTCTATGTTTTTGAGCAATTCAATTTTTAATAAAATCATATCATTAAAAAAAATAGTAAATATTAAAAATTTTGATAGTCACAATTAAAAAATTTTCAGTGTTGAAAGTAATGATTTCTATTCTGAATAGCTCAATTAAAAAAAATTTTAATTGCGTTTTTGATTAAATACTTACAAAATCAAAAAATGTTGCTTGTTACTTCCCAATTAACAATGTCCTTCGAATTTCAACAAATTATATTTTGAGTTAAAAAGAAAAATGTCGAATTGTATTTTGAGAGAACCATTTTTTAAAGAAAATAATTGAATCCTCAGCGAAAAAATATTTTTTAATAAATGAAGAAAAAATATAGCATAAAAAATATTTCATTTTTAACCAAAAAGTCGAGTTTTCTGCAAAAATTTCAATTTTTAACTAAATGATTTAATTTTCTACCAACAATGTTATTTTTCAAACTTGGAAAAATCTAATTCTCTACAAAATACATACATTTTTAACAAAGTAGTTGAGTTTTGAACTAAGAAAAATAATTTTATACCAGAAAGGACGATGTTGTAATAAATTAGATCAATTTTTAACCTAATAGTTATATTTTTAAACTAAAGGGATCAATAGTTAACACAAAATGAAACAGTGAAATTTTTATTATACGAAATTAATTTGAAAAAATACTATTTTTCAACTAAACAGCTGAATTTTTAAAGAAATTGTTGAATTTTCAAGACGAAAATATCAATTTTCTATAAAAGCATTTGGATTTTTAATCAAATATTTAAATTTTTAAAGAAATATGAATTTTCAAGCAAGGAGAATAATTTTTTACTTAAAAGGACAAATTTTTAACAAAATATATACATTTTTAATATAATGGAGGAATTTTTGGCCAAAAATTAAATTTTTTACTAAAAAAGATTTTTAAGAATGAATTTTAAATTAGGAATTTTTTTTTTTCTACAAAATAGTTGAATTTTCTACCAAGCAGCTTATTTATCTACAAAATAGTTAAATTTTCAACCCAGAAGTTTAATTTTTTATCAAGAAAAAAATAATGTTTAAATTGAAAAGATCAATATTTAACAGAAAGTGGAACAGTTAAAAAAAATTTTTAATGTAGTTGAATCCTCAACAAAAAATATTTTTTAATCAAAGAAGACAAAATAAATTATAATAAATAATTCATTTTTAAAAATAATTTTAAATTGAAAAGATCAATATTTAACAGAAAATGGAACAGTTTAAAAAAAATTTTAACAAAATAGTTGAATCCTCAACATAAAAATATTTTTTAATAAATGAATAAAAAATATATCATAACAAAGATTGCATTTTTAACCAACAAGTCGTGTTTTCTGCAAAAAGTTCAATTTTTAACTAACTGATTTAATTTTCTACCGAGAAGGTTATTTTTCAAACTTGGAAAAATTTAATGCTCTATATTTTTAAAGAGATCAATCGTTCACAAAAAATGAAACAGTTAAATTTTTATTCTACAAAAGTTATTTAAAAAGAAACTATTTTTCAACAAAACAGTTGAATTTTTTAAGAAATTGTTGAATTTTCAAGACGAAAAGACCAATTTTCTATAAAAGCATTTGGATTTTCAATCAAATATTTGAATTTTAAAAGAAATATGCATTTTCAAGCAAGGAGAATAATTTTTTACTTATAAGGACAAATTTTTAAGAAAATTGATGCATTTGTAACCAAAAGGACAAATTTTCGGTCACCAATTAGATTTTTGTCTAAAAAAGAAGAATCTTTAAGAATGAATTTTGAATTAGGAAACAATTGTTTTTCTACAAAATATTTGAATTTTCTACTAAGCAGTTTATTTATCTACAAAATAGGTGAATTTTCAACCTAGAAGTTTAATTTTTTCACCAAGAAAAAAATAATGTCTGCATTGAAAAGATCAATATTTAACAGAAAATAAAACAGTTTAATTTTCATATTAAAAATTAATATAAAATACTTTTTTTCTACAAAACTGTGACAATTTTTACCAAATTTTTGAATTTCCCAGACAAAGAGCCGACTTTTTTATACAATTAGTTTATTTTTCAATGAAATAATTAAATTTTGAACAAAGAAGATAAATTTATAACCGTAAGGTTAATTGTCTACAAAAAACGGCGAAGTTTCAGCAAAGTGCATTTTATGTAAAAAATTAATTTTAAATTGAAACAAAAAATTTTCTACAAATAATTGAATTTTCTACTAAATTTTTGAATGGTGATATATATACGGAAAAGGACAAATTTTCAACAAAATACATCAACCCGTAAACAAATAGTTTTATTTTTTACAAGGAGCACTAATATTTTTTCTTTAAAAAAGACTAATTTTTAACAAAATATATGAATTTTCAACCAAATAGTGGAATTTTCAACCAACAAATTTAATTGTTTTGCCAAAAAAGAAGAATTTTAAACAAATTGCACAAATTTTTAACCTAGGATACAATAGTTAAATTTTTATTTAAAAAAATTAATTTTCAATTATTAAAAGAAGTTAATTTTCTACAAAAGTCTTGAGTTTTTTACCAAATAGTTAAATTGTCAGTTAAAACAATCGTTTTTCAAAACCCGAAAAACAAAGAAATTTTAAACAAATTTGTTTAATTTTTATCCAAACAGATAATCTTTATACTAAAATTAACTATGGATGAAAAAAGTCTTATTTTATTGTATAAGCAACGGAATATAATATATAAAGAGGTCCAATACAAAAGATGAATTTTTATGAAAATACGTAAATTTTTAACTCAAAAGGAAAAAGTTTCAACCCAGAATGGAATATTTTACTTCAGAAGTGAAAAAAATTTATTTTCTGAAAGAAAAATTTTTGATTTTAAGATATGAAAATTCAAAAAGGCACTATCAACTATAAATTTAAATCGATAAGACGAAAATGAAAATCTAAAATTCATTTACAAATTCTCCCTTTTCAGGCCCTGTAATAAAGTAAATAGAAAGAAATTGTGAGAGAAAAAAGGCATGAAAAGCTTGCCTGCAGTTTTAAAAATAGAACGTATGTGCTTAATGAATAGAAGAAAGTATCCCAGAGGAAAATAATTTTTTAAGAGAAATAAATTTCAGAAATGCTTGGAATATTATGAATCTTTAATTTGCACAGAATTCATTTTCATTGAATTAGCATTTAATTTGACTTAAAACAGCATTTCTTTAGATGCAAATATTGAACCGTTCATGTGACGGCAGATTGCTAAACGATCCGGAAATCAAATGTTAAAAAGAGGTCATAGAGTCATATTTATGGGTATAATGCAAAATATCATTTAATAATAATTTGTTTAATTACAGGATTTGCACAAAATTAAGATAAATAAAAAATAGAAAACTATTGAATTTACCCTTATTTTTTTTATTTAACAATCCGAAATTACAAGTAATTATTTAAAATTCTATTTAAAAATTTTATATTATGGAAAATAACTAAAATTCTTGAAACTTTGTTGAAATCTCTTTAAAATTGCTCAGAATGTTTGAAAACATCCTGGAATATTTTAAATTCTCTAAAACTAAAAATTCCTTTAATTTTTCAAAAGACCCTAAATTCTTTTAATCTTTCAAAATTTTTTCTCTTAATTGAAATATAATAAAAATTTGTTGAAATATTTTAGGTACCCTAAATTGATAGTTCCTTGGAATCTTGAAAAATTTCCTGAAATCTTTCAAATCCTTTGAAATCCCTGCAACTTATTGAAATCTATTAAAAATCCGTTGAAATATTTTAAAATACCCTAAAATATTGTAAATTACTGACAATTTTTCAACTTCCCTGAAATAGTTCTTAGAAATTTCTTGGAATCTTTTTAAATACCTTAAAATCTTTCAACTTCTTTGAAATTCCTTTCATTTCTTTAAATCTATTAAAAAATGGTTTGAATTTTTTTAATGATAAAATATTGTATGTACTTTGAAATTGAAAATTATTTGGAATCCTTAAAAATGCTGGAAATATTTCTAATAAATGGACTGTTACTTAACAATTTATTTGATTGTTTAAAAATGCCCTACAATTTTTCAAGTCTGTTGAGAATTCGTTTCAAAAATAGTCTAAAATCTTAAAAATCCTCTAAAATTCATATTTTCTAAAAGCTTGAAAGTTTTTTTTTTATTTCAAAATGCTCTAAGATCTTTAAATAACTTAAAAAAATTGTAATGAATTGTAATCTTAAAAAATACAAATCTTCTATAAAAATTAATATTCATGGAACTTTGTTGAAATCTCTTTCAAATTCCTTGGAATCTTAGAAAATATCATGGAATACTTCAAATCCTTTGAAAGTAAAAATTACTTGCAATCTTGTAAAATACCTTAAAATATTTTTAATCTTTTAAAATTTAAAATTTAATGAAATCTTTAAGAGTTCCCTAAAATTCTTCAAATACTTTGAATATCTAAATTGTTTGTCGTCTTTTTAAATATCCTGAAATAAAAATTTTAAGTTCCTTAAAAAGTATTCAAATAGCTTAAAAGAACTTTAAAATTCCTTGAAATCTAAAAAAATACGTTAAAATTTTTGAAAAAGATTAAAATCTTTGAAATTCTTTGAAAATCACAATTCTTTGGAATCTGTAAAAATACCATAAAATCATTAAAATACTTTAAAAATCTAAAATACTCCAAAGCTTTTTTATTGTTTTAGAATAATTCTTTCGAAGTCTTTAGAAACTTTTTAAATACCTTAAAATTACTTGAAAATACCGTGAAATTTTTTAAACTATCCAGAATGTTGTAAATTTTTCGAAATTGTTTCTCTTAATTGAAATCTAGCAAAAATTCTTTGGAATATTTGTAATACCCTAAATTTAAAATTTCTTGGAATCTTCAAAAATACCCTGAAATCTTTTAAATTCTCTTCAATTTTTTTCATTTATTGAAATCTATTGAAAATTTGTTGGAATGTTTTAAAATACTCTAAAATATTATAAATTACTTGGAATCTTTTTAAATACCCTAAAATATTTTTAATCGTTTGAAATTGAATATTTGATGAAATCTTTAGGAGTACCCTGAAATACTTCAAATACTTTGAATATGTAAATTGTTTAAAAATACCCTAAAATCTACCAATACTTTTATAGTATTTTCGTTTATTTAAAACTGTTTTAAATTCGTCACATTCTATAAAATATTCGAATATTTTTAAATAATTGCAATAAATATTTCGAATTGTTTAGAACCTTTTAAAATAGCTTAAAATAACTTGAAAATTCATTGAAATATTTCAAAATACCCTGAATTTTGTCAATATTTCGGAATTCCTTCTCCTAATTGAAATTTAATAAAAATTCTTTGGAATATTTGTAATACTCTAAATTTAAAATTTCTTGAAATATTAAAAAATACCTTAAAATCATTCAAGTAGTTTTATATTCTTTCTATGTGTTCAAAACTATTAAAAATTCGTTAAATTTTGTAAAGATTAAAATATTTTAAATTATTTAAAAATCACAATTTGTTGAATTTTTTTTCAAAGTACCATAAAATCTTTCAAATACTTTGAAAATGTAAATTACTCCTAAGATTTTTAAGTGTCCTAAAATAATTATTTCGAATTCTTTTGAACCTTCTTAAATATCTTTAAATAATTTGCAAATTCCGTGAAATATTTCAAAATACCCTAAATTTGTTTAATCTTTCGAAATTCCATCTGAAATCCAATAAATATTCGTTGGAATATTGCAAATACCCTAAATTAATAATTCCTTGCAATCTTGAAAAGTACCCTAAAATATTTCAAATGCTCTCACATCCTTTCAATTTATGGAAAACAATTGAAATTAAAACTTATTTGAAATCATTTAAAAATATCTAGAAATCTTTTAAATGCTTTTAAAATGTAAATTACTTATCTGTTCAAATACCCTTTATTACATATTAAAAATCCCTTGGAATCTTTTAAAATACCATTTAAATTTTAAAAAATTTCTTCCATTTATTGAAATCGTTTGTGAATTCAATGGATTACTTCAAAATACCCTGAAATATTTTAAATTCTTTAAACCTAAAAATTTCTTGGAATATTTTTAAGTACCTTAAAATAGCTCGTGAAAATTCCTCGGAGTCAAATCATCAAAATTCTTTAAAACTCCTAATTACTCGAAAGATTTTGAATTACCGTAAAATAACTTTTAAAGTCCTTGCCATCTTCAAAAATATTCTAATACTTTTAAATTCCTTAGAATTTTCTTCCATTTATTTAAATCAATTGAAAATTTGAAATTGAAAATTATTTGGAATATTTTGAAGTATTCTAAAATTCATAATTTCTGGGAATATTGTCAATTAATAAAAGATAATTAACAATTTTGGTTGATTTTTTAAAAGTACCCTAAAATCTTTAAATGAGTTTAAAATTAATTTTAATTTTTCAAATTACCCTAAAGTAAACCTTGAAGATTTGTTCGAAGCTTTCAAAATACCTTAAGATAACTTTAATATTCTTAGGAATCTCTTAAAAACACCCTAAAATGTTCTGAATTTCCTTCTGTTTTATTAAATCTATGAAAAATTGCTTAAAATATTTAAAAATAACCCAATATCTTGAAAATAATTTGTAATTGAATTTTTGTTTGAAATCTTTTAAAGCACCCGAAAATATTAGAAATTCCTAAAAATTCAAAATTATTTCAAATCTTTTAAATTACCCTGACATAGATCTTGGAAATTTCTTGGAATCTTTTCAAATCGCGTAAAGTCTTTCAAC
This sequence comes from Druon quercuslanigerum, assembly GCA_010014905.2. NCBI lineage: Eukaryota > Metazoa > Arthropoda > Insecta > Hymenoptera > Cynipidae > Druon > Druon quercuslanigerum. The sequence goes on along the minus strand of JAAAKG020014496.1, from coordinate 12,699 downwards.
ATTTTTAAAATTCGTTCCATTTATTGAAATCTTTTAAAAATACATTGAAATTATTCAAAAATACCCGGAAATATATTACTTCGTTTGAAAATTACATGAAATCCTTAAAAATACCCAAAAACCAATAAAATACTTTAAAATTCATAATTCCTGGGAATATCTTTAATAACTGTAAAATAATTAAGAAATTTCTTAAAATCTTTAAAAAAAACGTAAAATTATAAAAATCCTTTGAAACTCATATTTCATGGGAATATTTTTAACAATTACTGTAAGATAATTTAAAAATTTGTTTGATTATTTAAAAACACCCTAAAATATTTTTAAATTATATGAAATTTTTTTCATTTATTGAAATCTATTAAGAAAATTTTTAAAAAATTTTAAAATACGTTAAATAAACATAAAATTTTCTTGGAATTTCTAAAAAATACCCTTTTCCATTTATTGACATATATTAAAAAATCGTTGGAATATTTGAAAATTCCCTAAAATATTATAAATTCTTAAAAATTAAAAATTATTTCAAATCTTTTATAGTATCCTGACATAGATCTTGGAAATTTCTTAGAATCTTTTGAAATAGCGTAAAATCTTTAAAATTCTTTAAAATTCGTTCCATTGATTGAAATCTTAAAAAATGCGTTGAAATTATTTAAAAATACCCGGAAATATATTACTTCGTTTGAAAATTACATGAAATCCTTAAAAATACCCAAAAATCAATAAAATACTTTAAAATTCATAATTCCTGGGAATATCTTTAATTACTGTAAATAAATTAAGAAATTCCTTAAAATCTTAAAAAAAACGCAAAATGATAAAAATCCTTTGAAACTCATATTTCATGTACTGTAAGAGAATTTAAACATTTCTTTGATTTTTTAAAAATACCCTAAAATATTTTAAATTATATGAAATTTTTTTCATTTATTGAAATTTATTAAGAAAATTTCTTTAAGCATTTTAAAATACGTTAATTAAACATAAAAATTTCTTGCGAACTCTAATAAATACCCTTTTCCATTCATTGACATATATTAGAAAATTGTTGGAATCTTATAAAATACCCTAAAATGTTATAAATTCCTTGAAATTGAGAATGACTTCAAATCTTTTTAACGGTCTTAAAATGGCTCTTGAAAATTTCTTGTCATCTTTTCAAATATCTTAAAATCTTTTAAATTCTTTGAAATTCCCTCCATTTCTGTAAAATCTTTAAATTAAAATCTTTTGAAAATTAAAATTGCTTTGAATTCTTAAAAATACCCTAAAATTTTTTAAGAACTTAAAATTTGAAAATTAATTGCACTCTTTTATAATACCCTAGAATAAATCCTGAACATTTCTTCGAACTTTTAAAAGTAATTCAAAAAAACTTTAAAATTACTTGGAATCTCTAAAAAAGTACTTTGAAATCTTTCAAATTCTCTGATTTTTTTTATTTGTTGTAATCTATTGAGATTTCCTTGAAATCTTTTGAAATACCCTCAAATATATTTTAAATACTCAAAATTAAAAATTACTTAAAATATTTCAGAGTACCCTAAAATATTTCTTGGAAATTCCTTCGAATTTTTAAAAATAGCCTAGAATCTTTATAATTCTTTCAAATTCTTAATTCGTTGGAATATTGTTAGATATTGTGGAAAAAACCTTTAGCATTTTTTTGCAATCTTTAAAAATACCGTGAAATCTTTAGATAACATAAAAATTGTAAATGAATTGTAATCTTAAGAAATACGAATCTCATAAATCATATCTTAAATTCTTAAAAATGTTCCAAAGTTAAAAAAAATTAAAACCATAAAATTAAAAAAAAAACCTGAAACCATTTAAATTCTATTTAATTCTTTAAAATCCTTATGAAGTTTTGGAAGTTCTTTAAAATCTTACAAAATTTTTCAAAATTTTTTTTAGTTCATAAAGTGTTCTATCGAAATATAATTTCTTGTACTTCTGGCTATAATTAAAAAAATAAATAAAAAAAAGTTTTTAGGTTGAGTGTATGTCTGAAATTTCTAATTTCTTGAAAAAAAGACTTGCTTTAAACCTCTTATATTCCGTTTTCATATAACGAGATATTTTAGATTTTATAATTTTTTTAAATGAGGTTAAGCACGTTTTACTCTCACTAGCTCGATAAGCACGTAAAAAAATTAAAATCCACTTTTACGTGAGGTAATTTTCATCCTCAAGTAATTATAAATAGATGCTTTTGCTTTTAACACAGTGATGATAAAATATCTGATAGATAATTTTAGATTGAACTTTGGTAAACTGTTTCTGACTCTGAAGCTGACAAATAAACTTCTCTACTCTCTGTCCCCTCATGTGTGATTATCTTATCGTATAAAGTCGATTAAAGTTGTTAACATGCTGTTAATAACTTTGCTAGTGAATATCATTATTATATCCTAACAAAGTTCTGTATTAATAATTTTAACTTGTTATGATTATTTCAATTTCATTTTACAATAAAATGAGGTAATTTTTAAAAGCGCGATGCAGCATTTGAAAATAATTAATTTTTAATTTTCACACAAATAACATAAATCTTTTGGATTAAATTTTTTTTAAATCTCTTGGTATTCCTTCCCTTCACTAAAAACTAATAAAAATTCGTTCGATTATTTTTAAATCTTCTAAAATATTATAAACACTGCAAAATTAAAACTTATTTGAAATCATTTAAAAATATCTAGAAATCTTTTAAGTACTTTTAAAATGTAAATTACTTATCTGTTCAAATATGTTCTATTACATATTGAAAGTCCATTGGAATCTTTTAAAATACCATTCAAAATTTTTAAAATTTTTTCCATTTATTGAAATATTTTGCCAATTTAATGGATTACTGCAAAATACCCTAAAATATTTTAAATCCTTCAAAGCTAAAAATTACTTGAAATATTTTTAAGTACCTTAAAGTTAATTTTTTAGCAATAACTTCCCCTTTTTAATGTTTCGTAATTTTTGGTCACCCCCGCACTTTGTTTAAATAATTTTTGCCGAAAAATTTTTTTTCGTGATTTTTTTAGGGGCATCTTAGGTTAAATTTCAACAAAATGTTAAATTGTCAAGCCAAAAAGACAAACTTTCTACAAATAAGTCAATTTTCTACCAAATAATTAAATTTCCACCGAACAAGATTAAATTCCTACTAAATTTTCAATTTGAAGAAAAATAAATTTCTACAAAAAGATTTTATGTTTAAGACAAAAAAAAAAAGAATTTTCTATACAACTAGTTGCCTTTTCAATAAAATAATTAGATTTTTATCAAAAAATACTAATTCTCAAAAAATACAAAAATTTTTAACCTAAAGGTTAAATTTTCACTTAAGAAGATAAATTTGAAAAAAGACCTTTTTTTAACCATATACGTAATTTTCTAACCAAATTAATAAATTTGTAACAAACAAGATTGATTTTTTTAACCAAAAGAAGAATTTTCAACAGATTACACAAATTTTAGACCAAACATGGAACGGTTAAATTTAAATTAAAAAATTAATTTCATATTTTAAAAAAGAAAATTTCTATAGAAAGTGTAGAATTTTGAATACAAGAACAAACTAAATTTTCACAAAATAGTTTAATTTTTATTAAAATATTTGAATTTTCAACGAATAGGGTAGATTTATTATTGATTGACTGAACGAACTTTTCACAAAAACAATTAAATATTCTACCAAATAGTTAAATGACCTATTAATTAGCAAAATTTTATATGCCAAACAGTTAAATTTTTAGTGAAATAATTGAATTTTTAACAATAAAGATAAATGCAAGGCTGAGCAGATTAATTTTATAGTAGAAGGGACGAATTATAAGAAAATACATACATTTTCAACCAAATTGCTGAATTTTCAACCAAGAAGATTAATTTCAGAAAAAGAGACATTCTTAACAATATGCATATATTTTCAACCAAAAATGGAATAATTAAATTTTTATTTAAAATATAATTTTCAGTTTCAAAAAATACAATTTTTAACAAACCAGGTGAATTTTCTACTAAGTAGTTTATTTATCTACAAAGTAGTTGAATTTTCTCTAACAGAAAATTTGAATTTTCAATGAAATAATTGAATTTTCAAAAAAAAATAAAGAATAAATTCTGAACCAAGAAGATTAATTTTTTTACTATAAAAGACGAATTTTCGACAAATTACATAAATCTTGAACAAGAAATATAACGATTAAATTTAAAACTAAAATGAAGAATTTTTACTAATACTAATGAAAAATATAATTTTTAATTTTAATAGACTAATTTTGTACCTAATTGTGAAATTTTCTACCAAATTTCGGAATTTTTATTTAAAAAAAATATATTTTCTATATAATAATTAAATTTTCGACAAACCTGTGGTACTTTTAACAAAAAATCTAATTTTTAACCGTATAGTTAAATTTTTAATTAAAAATAAAAATAAACAAAAAAATGAATTCATAAGAAACTTAAAATCAATAAGAAGTTCAACTTTTAACAAAAAAGTACTTTGATTTTGAATAAAAAACAATTAAACTTGACCAAAAAAGACGAATTTTCATAAAAATGAATAAATTTTCATCCAGGAGGGTTCCCCCTTCAACTTAATTAAATAATAACCAAAATCTTGAAAATAAAGAAATTTCTCCGCCCAATCCAGAAAAAATATATAAACCAAAATTTCCTTTTTTTCAGCTCAGTGACAATTTTAGTAATACAAAAAGTACCTCTTTTAATTGAGAATTAAATTAAATAAAAAAAATTCTATCTTCTAATTGAATAAAAATGCTGAAAATAAAAAAAGTTTCTCTTCAACGCGAAAAACAATTATAAACAAAATTTTATTTTTTTTCAGAAGCAATCAAAATCTCAATAATAGAAAAACACACCTGTCAAAGAAACTGCCCTGCTGTAACTTAATTTAAATAATAATCACAATTCTCTTTCAATCAAAAAGAAAATTGAATATTAAACATAAACTTTTATGTGACATCATATAATTGAAAAGGTTTTTGTACTAAATTTTTATCAATTTATAGTATTAATATAGTTAAAAATCTCTAAAATCAGATAGTAGTTAAAAAATAATGTTCTACAGTTAAAAAAGCCCTAATTTCTAATATAATACTATAAAAAAATTTAATTAAATAACATACAGATATTATTTATTCGATGCATATCTATTGGATATAATCATTGATCTAATTGTTTAAATCTTTTTTATTATGGATTTTAAAACAGTTCGTGTTTCTAATTTTAGTGCATAAAGTCCAGAGAGGTGTTTCTTTTTTCACATATCATAAAACTTGAACATGATCTAGATAATATTTTTTATAGCATTTCCTTGATGTATGGTTTCACTCTAAAATAGTACGTGTTTTATTACAGAAACAAGATCGATATGCCTTGTTTTTTTATGACTTCACTTTTTCTTGTTATCAAGTCAGTGAGCACCTCATTAAACTCACTTGTCGTTTCAGATATTTGCGGAAAGGGAAGTTGTAATGTATTTCCTACTGTATCAGATTTTCGTTCACCATCCGGAATCCCTTGAAAAGTACTGCCTTCCGGAAACTTGAACATTTGCTTGAAAACTTGAAGATTTAACATTATGACTTTTCAGCATTTCTATTCAAAATATTCCTTAAGGGAATGTATATGCCTCGAAAAGGAAATGCAATGAGATTAACGAATTTGTGTACCCACATAAAACTAGAGTGCCTACTTAGAAAACGTTCTAAAAGTCTTGCGTCCGAATTTTTACATTCAAAAAATCAGTCCACCCACTTTTTTACTTGCTTTACTGTCACTCTTCCTACTTCCCCTACCTACTTTCCTCTCACTTCGCCTAATTCCCTTCTTCTTACTTTTTCTACTTCTTCTTTCTTAATTTACGTCTCCTTCTCCCTTTTTACTTACCACTTGCATTCCATCCCCTCAGTCCCCATCATTTCCCCGACCCTCTCTTTTTCCTCCACTTTTTCTTATTTCCATACCCTCACTCTCCCGACTTCCCCTCATTTCATTTTTAGTCACTGTCCCTAGATTTCTTCTTCTTACTTCCCATAGTTTCCCTCCTCTATTTGCTCCTTCTTGTCCTCTCCTTGGTTTTTTTCTCTTGAATTCCTGTACTTGCCTTTTTCTCACTTACTTTCATATAGTCCACTGCTTGCCCAACACACACCTTATCTTACCTACCATCAGCTCATTCTCTATAACTTTTCCTACCCTCTTCCCTCATATCTCGTCACTTTTTCTACTTCTCATCTCCTTATTCTCCAGACTTTCCTTAACTTCATGTTTCCTTACTTTCCCTAGTTCCCTTCCTCACTTGTCTACAAAAGAATTTCATTCCTCTGCTTGCCCACGACACACCTTATCTTAACTTCCATCCCCTCATTCTCTATAACTCTTCCTACCCTCTTCCCTTATATCTCACCACTTTTTCTACTTCTCATCTCCTTATTCTCCAGACTTTCCTTAACCTCATTTTTCTTTACTTTCCCTAACCTCATTTTTCCTTACTTTCTCTAGTTCCCTTCCGCACTTGTCTACACAAGAATTTCATTCCTCAGCTTGCCCACCACATACCTTATCTTACCTACCATCCCCTCATTCTCTATAACTTTTCCTACCCTCTTCCCTCATATCTCACCACTTTTCCTACTCCCATCTCCTCATTCTCCAGACTTTCCCTTATCTCATTTTTTCTTACTTTCCCTTGTTCCCTTCCTCAATTGCCTACACAAGAATTTCATTCCTCTGCTTGCCCACTGCACTCCTTATGTTACCTACTATCCCCTCATTCTCTATAACTTTTCCTACCCGCTTCCCTCATATCTCACCACTTTTTCTATTTCTCATCTCCTCATACTCCAGACTTTTATGCACCTAATTTTTCCCTACTTGCCCTAGTTCCCCTCTCCATATTTAACACTACTTTTTCTCCTCTAATTTTCCTACTCACTTGATGTCCACTCATTATTTACGATCACTTCCTTTACCCCCTAATTCCTACACTTTTTCAAATTCTCATACAACTGCAATCTTATTTTCCCTCAGTTTCTCTATATTCCCTCCACACTTTTGCGCCTACTTCTTCTCTCCTAATTTCTTGCCCTCTAAACTCCCCTACTTTCCTTCCCTTTCTCTCACTCCGCTAACTTCTTTCTCATATACTGTGCCATCGCTGTTTCTATTTCTCTTTGTCTTATTGGCCCTTACTTCTCCTATTCCCCCTCTCTACATTTAACCAAACGTATCCTCCCCTAATCTTCCCTGCTCTAAATTACTGTTATTTTTCTTCTCTTCTCATACTTCCCCTCACTCCTAAAACATCTTCCTCATCTACTTCCCCCTCTTCTCACGTTCCTAACCAAGAATCTCATTCCCCTAATTCCCCACCCCACACGTCTCCTAATTTTCCATCCCTCCACTTTCTCATTTCATCTCCTTCATTTTCTGTCGCATTTACTACTTTCAAATATCACATTTTCTTTTTTCCTACTTCCCCATATTTCATTTCACGTCACTTCTTATAGTTTCCTTTTCCTCAACCCCCCTACTCCCCCTGCCAAAATTTATCCACGATGTTACTTCCCTAATTTTTCATCCCGTATTTGCTTTTCTTACCTCCTCTCCTCACTCCTATTTTCCACTACATTACTTTCCACTACATAACTTCCCACACTTCTCCCAATGTTTCTTTCGTCACTTTCTCTGCTTCTACTATAATTTTTTTTGTAATTTCCCCTTCTTCTCCTTCCATCATTTTCGTTTACTTTCTCTCCACCTTCCTTCCTCTTATTTTCCATTACTTCCCCTCTCTTGACATTCGTTTATTTGGGAATCACTTAAAAAATGACTTTCGCGCAAGAAAATTAATTAAGAAAATTAAAATTAATTTTATTCAAGCTTAGAAGTTTTATGTTTCACATGTTCAACTTTTTTCAAAAAAGTGGGCATTTAACTCAAAAAACGGGGTTTTTTGCGCAATTCAAAAAAATTCTGAAAAGAATAAAAAGGTTTCAACCATTAATTTTTTATGGTTTTCTAGCAAACACTTTACTTGCAAAATATTTGACAATATTTTCGAACGAATAGGATATTTTTTTTGAATCAACACATGCAAAACCCGAACAGAACTTCTTAACCTATTTCAAATATTTTTTAAATACTTTTTTTTCAAATTCCAGCCCTTAAGCTTTTTCTTATTAGATTAGTTCCTCCTAAGAAGTGCACTGTTGATTCAGCAAATTCTTTTATGAATTAATTTAGGTATAATATTATAATATTTATTTATTTAAAATTTCAAAGACTAAAATTAAAGTTTCATTAAATTATGTATTATATGAGAATTATTGAAAATCGTTTATGATTTTTAACAATTTTCTGCACTTCTAATATGCTGTATCTATTTACGCGACAAATCTGTAATCAAAAATCAAAACAAAAAAAATTATGGACAGACGTTAAAACGAAAAAGAAATTTTTTCGCCAAAAAATGGATTTATCATGAGTTTGCCTCTTACGCCGTAGTTACAAGATTGATTCACAAGAAAAATCCATTATGTGTCTGACCTATAACAAAGAGTACTACTGAAATTATTTTCAAACACAGGTTTAAATGCAGATTAATTATTAAAAAATAGATTAATTATTAAAAGCTGACTGGAAACATCTGATTGATAAATTACAGAACTTTAAACGTTTTGCAAAAAAAAAAAAAAAAAATTAATTAAGCGGATAAGACAGAAATTTTGTTTCACGTCTGACGTTATAACAGATATTAATACTGAAATTATTTCCTAACCCGGCTTTAATGCTAATTTACAAATAAATAAATTTTAAAAAATTATTTCATTAGATAAAGCTAGCTTATTAATAAAAAATTTCAAATATGGAATTATGTACCATTTATTAGAAAATTGGTACGAACCTAAATTTGAAGATAAGTTTGATCTATTTACGTGATGAATCCATAATCGAAAACTTAAATTAAGAAAATTCATTTTATGGGTATACGTTAAAACCAAAGAGAACTTTTTTCGTCAACAATTGGATTTATCACGTTTTATTCTTTTACTCCTCGGTCGCATAATTGATTTACAAGAGCAATTCATCACGCGGCTGACATGTAACTGATATTACTACTGAAATTCTGTTAAACGGTTTAAAATGCTTATTTACAATAAAAATATTTTTTAAACTTATCTTATTTCATAAAGAGTAGTCGAACAATTTGAATAGTGAATTTTGTTGTCTAGCAATCATTTTTTATCAATAAAATTTCTTTTAATGTAAAATTATATCTTATTTTTTATTCACTTATCATAAACTCAGATTTAGAGAGAAAGATGAGAAAAAAGAATAATAAACTTTGATAAAACAATTCATATGAGTAAAAATTTATAGTTTTTAAAATTTATATTATTTTATTTATTTTATTACACTTAAGCAGCTTTTGGTATTTCTGAGCTCCCATTTTTATTATTTAAAAAATTTGAACCTATCAGAATTTTTCTTCAAAAAAATTCACTGTTGATTCAGCAAAAGCATATTTAATTAAGTGTTCAGGTTATAATGATATTAATTTACAAATTCTTTGTAACATACGAAACGAGAAAATAATTTTGTTCATGATTACTACATTTACATTTTGAAAAATAAAAATTATTTTATTTTATTAATAGATGCTTAAACCAAAAAGAATATTTTTGTCCAGTAAATGGTTTTATCACGTTTTGTTCTCTTACTCCACAGTAGCAAAAGTGATTTACGAGAAGAATGTACTCCATGTCTGACCTATGACAGTTATTACTACTGAAAATCTTTTCTAGAGATGCGGCCATGCGGAAATTCAAAAAGAATTGTGGACAAAAAATATGGGTCAATTATTTTTAAAAGATATCAATTTGGCAAGTAAGACTTCTTTAAAAATACTTTTTAAATCGGCAATCACTGTCTGGCATTGAAATTTAAAAAATGCTGTACAAATATATAAAGTCGTCTCGACTGCAAAAGCCTCAACTTTTCGAGAACAACCCTTGAAACTTTTTTCCCTCTGAACTCATTTATGGAAATCCTGTAAAAAAATACTTGAGAAAACTAGAGCGAAGGAGTTTCAAGTGCTTATTTTACATGAAAGAGTAAATTTTGCAAAAAGAGAATAAATTAAAGCTTCACTCTTTCTTTGTCGCATGATTAAAAAAAATATTCGCATATATTTATTTCTTGGTGGAAAGCGAGTGTAGTCTTGAAATTTAACGCCAACTTCAATCCCAGCCACAGCGTGGTGCTTTTGCATGACTCGTTATACATTCACTTGTATCAAAGAAGGCTTGGAGGCTCGTTAATTTTGTCTCCTGAGGCACGATAATGGTGACCTAGAAGTCGTAAATTATTTTACACTCTCAGTTTTCATACATTTCTTCCAACGAGGTTTACAAGCATTAACGAGGATATCACTGCCAGGAAGGAAAAAAACCTAGAGTCGATTTTCATTTTTAAAATTGGATGATTTCAAAGTTTTGTCTCAAATTTGCTTCAGCCGTGAAAATAAACGATTCGAGAAGGTGTCTAAAACTTTGGAAGACTTTAAAATTTTTTTTTTTTAAATCCAAAATAAAACTGGATGTTTAAAATTCGAGAGATCTAAAAGATAGAAACAAAATTTTTAAGACTCTTAAGATATTGTTGCAGAGAGTGAAAATCCAGATTCTTTTTCGACAGGTTCAAGGTTTTTGTTTTAATTTAGTTTAAAATTCAAAATGAAAAGTTAAAAAAAAGCCTCTTAGAAAACTTATAGTGAGCCTAATTTTCAATTTGAGAAAAACAATAATTTTTAAAAACAAGAGGATACTTTAAATTAATATTTATTTTTCATTTTTAATTGTTTTTAAGGTTAAATAAATATAATATTTCTAAGATTTTGCCAAAACAGACAAATTTTCTATAATGCAGTGTAAATTTTAACACAAAAATAACATTTTTTCGTGAAATAGTCTATTCTCAACAAAATAGATAACTTTTCAACGAAACAATTAAATTTTTGACAAAAAAGATAACTTAAAAAGTAATTGAATTACGAATAAAATATTTTAACTTTTAACAAATTAGTTATATTTTTTACCATAACAAAATTAATTTTTGACAAAGTTGGTTATCTTCAGATCGCGTAGCATTTTTAACCAATCATTGAATTTTTTAATCAAAAAGATAAATGTTTAGAAATCAGTTGAATTTTTCACCTGAAAAGTTCAATACTGGATAATAAAGTTCATTCTTAGACTAGAAAAATGAATTTTCCCCTATAAAAGATGATTTTTCAATCCGAAAGGACAAATTTTTAAACAAACAGTTGAATTTTCGGCAGAAACAGGTAAATCAGAAAATAATTTAATTGACAGCAAAATAATTAAATTTTTAAATTAATGGTTATATTTTTTTGCTAAACAGAGACATTTTTAATCTAGAGGATTAATTATTTACCAAAAGGCGAATTTTTAAGAAAAAATTTTGCAACAAAAAATTAAATCCTTAAATTTTCCGTTTGAAAAAATAATTTTTAAACAAAAAAATTAAATTTACAACCTATCGAATTAAACTTGAAAAGAATAATTTGTAAACAAAGAGTTGAATTTTCAAAATATCAAGGATTCATTTGCAACCGAAAAGGGAATAGTTAAATTTCCCGGAAAAAATTAATTTTGATTGAAATAGTGTACATATTGTTTTACGAAAAAGTTGATTTTTTTCTATTTTTAATTCGTAATAAATACATTATAGATTAGGGGTATTAAAAATATAAGTTCTAACCTCAATTTGTATTTTTGATTTTTTTAACTAAGTACTTTACCCTGATTTCTTAAAAAACAAATATTTTTTTATAATTCCTAGGAATTTTATCAAATTTGTTGAATTTTCCTAAATGGACTCAAATTTGATTCAATTTCTTCCTTATTAAAAATTTGTTTAGTTTTTTTTTAATTCACTTCAATTCTGTTCAATTATCTCAGAATACTATTAACTTCAGTTCAACGTAATTTAATGTATTTTTTTTTAATTCAAAAATTTGTTTCAATTATAGTCTTTTAAATTATCATCAATTTCCTTGTGTTTTTTTTTAATTCCCCTTAATTTGATTTAAATCAGTAAAATATTTTATATTTTATGATTTTTTTCAATTCATTTAGAATTCACTTTAATTCTTTTATCAAATCTTTCACATTTCTGTACATTTGCTAAAATTGTAATTAATTTTGCAATTTAAAAATATTTTTCAGTTTATCGAATTTTGTTTGGATTTAACCTTGAATCCTTATAATTCTTCCTTGATTCCTAATAATTTATAATTTATCCTGAATTCTTAGTAATTTATCCTGATTTATCCTGATTTCTTAAAAAACAAATTCCATTCGTCGAGATTTTTTGATTTTTTCTTAATTTGACTAAAATTTTTTTCGTTTTTCTTGAATTCTTTTAAATTCGTTTGAATTATTCTTCTTCTTTATTCATAATGTGTCCCCTAAGGGTTTACATGAGTTCCATTCCATACCACTTACATAATAAACCGAAAGAAAATTTCTACCTTAATATTAACAAATAGTTACAACTATTTACATGTTGCCTTATATCTATTTCGTTTCTTAACATATATCGAGCGAGCGGTCGAAAGCGAGAGTGCATGTGCAAGCGAGAGAG
>JAAAKG020014485.1:0-20751 GCA_010014905.2 Druon quercuslanigerum | reverse complement strand
TATCTATAGTTTTAAGTGATGCTCATTTAAGAAAGTTATGAATTAAAATTAAGAAGACCCCTCGTTTCAACGGAATAACATACTTTTTAGGGGCCAGCAAAACAATTTTTTTTCACTATGTTCTACCATTAGGATCATGCTATGGAAAATATATGTTGGTACTAAGGGCATGAGTGTTTTATAGGAAAAAAATGACGTTGGTACCAAAACGTTTTCCTTGAACTTTTTTTGTTTCAAAACTTCAACATTTTATTCCCCCCTTTGTAATTGCTAAAATTGTATCTTAATTTTTTTTTGAACTGCTGTGATACCTTGTATAATATATGTTTGAGCCATTAAAATCGATTGAGCCGTTTTCGAGAAAATTTGAGTTTTTGATTTTTCAAAAAAAATGTATAACTTGTGTAAAAAAATTTTTTAGAACTTGGCACTTGGGGTAAATTAGTCTTATAATAGGAGAAACTTACCACCCAAATATGAACCAAATATCTTCCAAGGCAGGCCACCCATGCTTATCCAGCTACGGCCTTGGTTAATAATCGTTTTTGATAGAATGCATAGGTTTTGTTTCAATCGTGAAAAATAACATTGACAATACAAAAATTAAATAATTAGAAAAATGTTGCAAGATACGAAAGCACATAAATGACAAAAAATTTTGCAGTTAAAAAGGGTCTACAAATTCGTAATAAAAGTTCGTTGTAAGAATACAGTCAAAATGAAAAAATTAACTTTTTGGAAAAAAGACGCAAACTACAATAACATCTTAAATAATAAAATTTTTTTACAGGTAGGATATAAGAATATATATGTAGGCATATATTTTCATATATTTAAAATTATTAAAATAGTGAAATTAGTTCTGAATTATGACTTTGTACTAATTTGACTATTTTAAATATTTAAAATATTCAATATATGTGGGAATGAATCTCAAGTCGATTTATCACTTTCTTTTTTTGTTTACTTATAACTTAAATTGTAAAGTTTTTTTTCCTGAACTGCCACGAAAATTAAAAATATTTTATAGCATTTTGAAAATATTCTTAGAATACATGTGCGTTTAATTGGCTTTTAACACATTTTATAGAAAGTCATGATGCTTTTCAAAATTACATGAAATTTCTAACAGGAGGCCGTAATTTCGTAAGAAAAGAAATTTGAAAACCCGAATTTTCGAACTCCCGAAATTAGTAAATTTTTGTTTGTATCTTTTCGAATAATGTTAATGCACATTTCAATAGAAACATTCCACAATTGATTTTGTTACCGTGCATTGAAGTTCAATTCTGTTTCTAACTGAAAAAATTTATCTTTACGAAAAGGCATGCGCACGATAATTCCCTTTAGGATATATTCTCTGTAATAGTACCTATCCATAAAAATCACAGAAAAAGCTCATCTGTTTGCGAAAATCATGTTCAAAAACCTTTAGAAAAAAGCTGCCAGTGTGTCAATAATGAAATTTAAAACTACCTATTAAAGTATTCAGTGCCACTTTCAACCATGGAAGGCACTGCAAAATATTTGAAGACTTGCTCTTGACAAAACTTTGCAAATAAAATTTGAAACGGAATTAGTTTGAAATGTCGCAACGTTGCTGGCGTGATAGCGTCGTTTACACGAAAAATTACATACAAATGGGTTTAGGAATATGGTTTCATACAATGGGTCTAACAGAGTTTACGATATATACAAGCAGCCGATGAAAAGCACTTCCGGGTGGGCATTAGACTTATTTGGAATTTGTGGTAGCGCACTAGAATTATGTGTCATTTCTAGCCGCGCAATAAACTTCTGTAGCATCGGTGGTTGTACACCAGAGATATGTCGCACTTCCGTACCTACTAAAGTTATGTAGCACTTCCGACTGAGCTGTAAACTTTTGTGGCATTTGTTGAACATTAAAGTTAGATTACACTTCCGCATGTGCAGTAGACTGATTTGGGGTTCGTGGTTGCGTGCCAGACTTATGTGGCATATTTTGTTGCGCAATAGAGTTATATTGCTCTTCTAGGCACGCACTCGAGTTATGTTGCACTTCTAACTGCGCAGTAGAAACCTGGGGCACGTTTAGTTGCCATTTAAAGCTAGGTTACAATTCCGGATGCGAAGTGGACTTATGTGGCATTTGTGGTGGTGCACTAAACATGTTTTGCACTTTCAGCTGCGTAGTAATATTCTGTGGCGTTTTTAGTTGCGCACCATTATATTGCGTAACAATAAACTATTAATGAGTCTACTGCTTAGCTTTAAGTGCGACGTACCAACTTGACCAAATTTGGCTAGTGATATTAATAGTGATGGACAGATTTGCCCTAATTTGGTATCCTTCAGGTCGGATCAAGTAGAGACCCGATCCGAATAATGCCGAATCGGGTATTTAAGATACCCGGAAATAAATTTTTGGATCGGATCTGCTAATGCAAACTTTTGAAGCCGGAACCGAAAATATCAGTCCGGTTCCGGGTCTTACACATCTCCGTCCCTCGAATTTCTGCTGGACTCCCGAGAAATTCCCATACGATTCCAGGCAGTAAACTCCCGGGTGATTCCCTATCTATTTCCGGGAAAACTTATACCTGAGGACACCATCCAATAGGACTATAATAATTGGCAAAATTTTCTGTTCGATCGTTGAACTTTTCTTCAGGATAAACTTTTCAGGTGCACTTCCGAAATTATGCCTTATATGTATCTTATCATAGATGGCGACTTGTTTTCTTCACGGGAAGGGTTGGGGGTGGGCGATAGTAAAGAGTGTGCATTTAGGAATATCTGTTTTAGGCTCATCTCTGCTGTAAGATAGTCTTTTTGTTTAAATTAATATTTTTTCAACATTAGCAGAATAGTTAAGACACTTTATTCCGAAAAAATAGAATACTGTATAAATATTGATTCTTGTTGATGTTCATTTATCCTTTGGTCATAACTATGCATTATTATGGGAGATGTTAGTTATTAAGAATAATAATTTTTTAAACCATTTTTTCGATGATAAAAGAGATATTTCGTGTTCCAGTCGTATACAAAACTACGAATTTTGCCGACGTTTCGTGAACATTGCAGTTCACATCTTCAGGGACAACCTGAAACTGAAGTATCAGGTTATGTTGTTCTTATGCATACTCTCTACGATGCCTGTGATTGGCTAGAGCGCCCCACCGTGGGGACTGGTCGAATCGAATTGGCCAATCAAGTCATCTCTATGTTTTCTTGGAAAGATATTGTGTGTTTTTGCGAAGACGGTTGTTTTGTCAAATTAAATGTTATGTCCCGTTTCGATATAGTTCTCAGCTAGTGCTGATTGCGTGAAATGTTTTAGCCGGAATTTACTCTTATGTTCCTTTTGATGTTGGCTCACCGCTCTCCCGGTTTCTGCAATAAGGACTTTGGACACAGAAATAAGGGATTTTATATACTCCCGGGTCACTGAGGGGTGCCTTTTTGTCTTTAGGGTTATTCAGTAATTGTCCTTTTTTCGCAGGTAGTTTAAATATGGTTTGGATGTTGGTTTCGTTGAGAATTCTTTCTATTTCTTCTTGGACAACTTGGATGTAGGGTAGGATGGTGGTAGTTTTTCTCTCTCTTTCTTTAGTAGGTTGTGTTGACTTGTTTTGAGTGTGTTTTCATATTGCCTTATCAATTTCCTTGTTTGTGTAATCTTTCTGTATTAGGATTTGTTTCAAGTTTTGTGATTTCTTTTGTAAGTTATCTTTATCTGTTACGGAGACAGTCCTGTATACGAGGGAGTTAATGCCGGATTGCTTTTGAGATGGGTGGTGGTGGCAGGAGGCATGTAGGTATCTGTTTGTATGGGTCCTAATGTTTTATCAGATTTTTTGTAAACTAATACGTCCAAGAAATGCAATTTTCTCTTTTGTTCGAATTTCCATGGTGAACTGGATATTAGGATGTAATCAATTGACGAAATTGAAAAACTTATTTAGTGCATCTAGTTTATGTCGCCAAAGGACAAAAATGTCATCAACGTAACGGAACCAAAATTCCGGTTTAAGATTGGATTTGTTGAAGATTTTAGTTTCTAGATGTTCCATAAAGATGTTGGCTATTACAGGTGAGATTGGGGATTCCAAGGAATTTCAAGGTTTTACAGAACAAATGGGAAGAATTTTTAATAAACACAATATCCAAACGATGTTTAAACCACCTGTCTGTTCTTGTGGCGAAGTCTACATTGGAAAAACTGGGAGACCGATGAGCCAACGTATAAAGAAACATGAGAGTAAAGTTAGGTTAAAACATTTCACGCAATCAGCACTAGCTGAGCATTATATTGAAACGGGACATAACATTTTATTTGACAAAACAACCGTCCTCGCTAAAACAGCAATCGAAATTTAAAGCACCTTAAGAACATCAATAGGGACAATGGATATAATACTAATCTGCATTGGCTTTCCGTCCTTCCGGATTAAAAAAAATACTTGATTTGCCAGTTAGGTTCAACCAGTCCCCACGGTGGGGTGCTCTAGCCAATCAAAGGCATCGTAGAGAGTATGCATAAGAACAACATAACATCTGATACCTCAGTTTCAGGATATCCCTGAAGTAGTGAACTGCAATGTTCACGAAACGTCGGAAATTTTCGTAGTTTTGTACACGATTGAATCTCGAAATATCTCTTTTTATCAAAATGAATTATCATTAAAGTATTTAATCAATTATCTGGATATTCGAGTAATATCCGGCTATTCGGGTACTCAAGAATTTTTGTGAATTTGAAAGATTTTTCATTCCTGTAAGTAATAAAACTCGACGTCATGTTAAAAAATAAAACAACAAACACTTGCATGTTGGTTTTATAACCCATATTCAAGGATAAAAAAGAATTGTGCAAATGTCAGAACGCCCGGAATGTAAAAAAACCAATATAGGTTTTACACTATGCACAATATGCAAGAAGCATATTTAACATTATCATTTAACGTCGGCTTTAAATAAACAGCTGCGCATCGTTTATTCACTAAAGCCTAAAGAACAGAGGTAGATGCAAGTATGCGATTTCTTAAGTCGATTTAAAAAATAAAATTTTTGATTTAAAATTTATTTCATTTGTGATACAATAAGTTACTATCATAATAATAAAAGAATTAACAATTACTTTTTCGGTCTGTACGTAAATAAAAGTAAATCCAGTGTAATTTTATTTATTTCACCATGTAAGTGCAGCTTTGTATTTTAAAAATGTTCTAATAGGTTAAGCATTAAATTACTCTGGATTTTAAAGCGTCGCTGTGGGCTCTACTATTGTCTTGTGTAATAAGTGGTGGCTTAATGAAGAAGTTGAATTTTCGTACGAAGACATTGAATTGAGGGGTATGTGATATTTGTAATCATGTTACCTTTTGTTTCAGTATATTTCTAATATCTGAAATTTATCTGGGCAACCGTGAATTATCCGACCACCCGGGTATCTGGGCACCGTATATGAGAGGAAATTGCTAGAAACAGTAATTAATTAAAAACTGCACCCCCTGCCAGCGAAATCGCGATAAAATTTCAGCTATAACCACGTCTCAAGACCTTGACATAACGGTTAATGGCTTCAAATGCGCAACATAAACAATTGTTGCAATTTTAAATTGCAGTAGGTACACAGCTTTAGATGACATGTTAATTGATTTACGTTTTATACCGGCAGGGCATAGAATAACATCAAACGTTTGTATATTTCTAAATAAAGCAGAAAATGGGTTACTAAAAAAATAAATAGGCAAGAAAATGAAGAAAGCCATTGAGAAGCATAATTACAATACGAGGAATAAGGAAAGTACGCATTGTCACGCGGCCATTTTATTTAAATTAAATAAGGTCCTATAGGCCTCGCTCAAGGGTAAAATTGAAGAAGTACCTACCTTAGGGAGCTAGCTTTCCTAAAAGCAATCCTAAAATCTTAAAGCTCTCGGGCATCCTGGGATTTCACGTTCATTAAGATGTTATTTAATCCGAAGCAAATCGAAGACATGTCAATCCTCAATAATAACACATTTCTCTTTCATTTTAATGCTGCTAAATTATATTAAATGAGAGGGAAGTTCGGAGTAAAGTGAAAACTTTAATACGAGAGTCTGCATTCATTTCAATGATATTTAGTGCAAATTAATGAGAGGAGGATTAGAGAAAGTTCAAAACTTTTGAGTGCGAGGGGTTAAATTAATTTGTATGATATTGCATGCAAATAAATAAGAGGAAAGTTTAGAACAAAGTGAACACAAAGTCGAAAAGTCGACTTTTTGATATTTTAACGGAATTTTTGCTATACAGGTGTACATCAGCTTGTTTTGAACTAATTGTATTGATAAGTTAAACCTAAAAGAAATGTGCTGTTAAAATTTAAAGAAGTCCTTCGAGTTTTGACATTTTTAGCTAAGTCTACTTTACAGAGATAGAAGCAATTTTTTAAATAAAATTTTAGGGGAGTGCTTTTGACTGCCAAAAGAAAATTTTCATTGCTATTAGAATTTCGCGCAACCTCAACTGTAGCTCGGTTAAAAAACTTGTACACATGGCTAAGTTTTTGTAGTTGTTCATCCTAAAAAAAACTTACTTCGAACAACTGCGCCAGAATTTTTTTGCCTTTAGAAAGTTCTTTTGAGTTTAAAATTCGAAAAAACGAATGGAAAACATTAACAATGTTGATTTAAATTTGATTGAAAGTGTATACCTGTATCATAGTCAGTGTCATGAAATCCAGCCATTTCTTGAAAAGACTAACGTTCTACCGTACACACATAGTGTAATAAAGTTTAATAAATATCATTTTTAATAATCACTACATAACCCTAGGATTTAATTGTTTTAAAAATAATAATTTGGTTTAACATAATTATTTCCAAAAATCTACGACACAATGGGACAGAAAGGAAGTTGTATTGTTTCAAATAAATTTCTCTTTACATACAAGAAATTTCTAGTTTTAATGAAAGAAATACTTTTAGCCACTAAATTCTTTTTGACTAAAATAAATTGTCTTTCACGTTTTAAACATGAATAAATTAATATTTTACGTTTCAAGAGCTACAAAAATAATACTACTTATAAGACAAAGATATTATAAAATAAAATTATTAAATAAAATTATAAAATTAGTTTGCAAACATCCATTTGTAGCGCTGTAGCTCGGGCAAGAACCATTTGAATTGAAAGTAAATTGCTAATTAAAACATACCAGATATCAAAGTCCCTGAGTAATTTATGTTACGGTTTCATATATTTTCTACTAATTCTAAAATTATTTCTTATAACTTACATTCTTTTATAAGTTAGAATTTTTTGACTAAAGAATATTATATTTGTATTCAAACTGATAAAACTTTTAGTGCAATGTCTGCATATAGTTCTTTAATATTATTTAGTATTTGTTTTTATTTTTGTGGTCTTCAACTTCTATATATTTTGTAGACTATTCGTCTAATCAAGTTCTCGTATTTATTTTCCAATTTCTTTATTATTATATTTTCTAACATTGTTATAAAAATATAAATGTAATTCCAGGTGGTAAGAGAATTGTTTTCTCGGGTTTCAGATGTTAAGACGGCAGTTCTCAGCCAGAGTACGTTTCGCAGTTGAAAAAAAAAACTAGATGAACAGAATTTTACTGGCGCATTCATAAAAAATATCCTGTTCCATAAAATATATTATAAAATAAACTGTAAACTATTATAATTCATACAGCTTACTCGAAATATTTACGTACGTTACCTACTCTAAAATAATTAACATTTTGTCATAGGACCATCGCACAATTTTGCCGGGATCGGGTGCTAATCTGAAAAATTTCACCCGATCCCAGCGACGTCGCGGTAAAATTCCAGCCATAACCACGTCTCACGACTGTGAGATAGATGGTTACAGTCTGACGGAATCAATACGACGATCCGGCAAAAGTCTCGTGCACCCTGAGGACCCGAAGCGACCCAAGGACGACCGCCTTCTGCATTTCCCCTCAAGAGTTTTCAAGTGTTTTCCCCTCAAGGGCACATGCAAGGAATCTTTTCAGGCTATTAACCAGTGAAAGCTTGGCACCTCCAAGAGCGCCGATGAAAAGGACGATCAATTTAACAGAATATTCCGGGTACAATCGTCGCAACTCTCTTACCTTTCTTTCTTTTCATTCTCCTTGACTATGATGTTTTTGTCAGCTGGTGCCGAAAATTCTATAACGAACATGGTTCGCTTCTCGAAGTCAAGGAGAACTATGTCAGGCCTCGAGTGTGCAACAGAAACAATTGTCGAGAATATAAAGTTCCAGTATGTGCGACACTTTTCATTCTCGACAATTGACTCTATTTCCGTAGGAGCGTTCAGCGGAGCGATATTAAGGTTAACGCAGTAAGAGTCACAGAGATGGTCATGAAGCACTCTTAGTGCCGCAATGTGCCTTAAGATGTAGGTCGTTCCCGCATGAGTTGAACAACTAAATAGTATGTGTTCTAGATGACCGGGGTGTGCATGATACGCCCTGCAGTTATCATCGATAATGTCTCGGATCAAAATATGGTGACGGTATGTTAAGGTAGAAATGACACCATCTTGACATACAAAAATGAAACCCTCCGTGGCCGAGTTCAATCCGCGTGATTTAATGAAAGCAAAAGTTAGCTCACACGATATTGACTGATCCTCTATATTTCTATGGAAGATGCTGTGCATCCTCTTATCGAGGAGCTGTTCCCGGGACTTTTTCTCCTGTGCTTTCTGAATCTGGGCTTTCAGGAGCGAGTACTCGAGATATATAAGATTTGATGCATTCTTCTCACTCCTGATACTGAAGTTAAGTCCGAGTGTTTCAGCAGCCTCCTCCGCTGCTTTGTACAGAAAAACTCTTTTGCTCTCTTCTTCATGCTTACTGACGATTTTAAGAAGAGGATCTCTTCCATTTGCGCCTCTATGTGCTGTACCCAAAATAATCCTGTTGTGAAGACATTCAATATTAAATATTCCGCGACCACCTTGACGGCGTGAGATGTAGAGTCGCGGAACACAAGACTTAAGATGCATGCTTTTGTTTATGTGCATAACCTTTCGATGGTCTTGATAACATCTGGTCCTGGAGCGGAATAGTTCTTCATACCTCTCAATACTTTTTCCACCTCCTCGGTAGTGATTAATGTTCTCTGAGTCTTCGTCAAGTCTATGTTGCACTTCGTAGACTTCTCTCCAAAAGACTTCGACCTCCTCTGGTGTTGGCGGACGGTTGACAGGAACTGGAGGGTCCTGGAAGAGTCAAGATGGGTCTGAGAGAAACTGTTGGTTTTCTCTGACCCACCTCTCTCTCCGCTCTAGACTTCTCTTAGCGTCAGATAGTATCCGTATCCTCTCAACAATATGCTGCCTGATGGTCAGCAGCTTTCATCCGGAGTTCGCGAGCGAACTTTCGAACCTTGGCGTACTGTCTTGCCCAGTCTATCTTTATGGCGAGTTAATGCATTTGCCTTTCAGTCTTATGATCAACCGTTGGTTTTGTTTTAGGGTTCGCATTGGCCAAAGATCTCGCAGCATTATATACACAACAATTGATAGTCCAGAGGTCGGATTCTTCAGAAAATTGACCACGAAGCTCTTAATCCACTTCAGATAGATCTTTAGGCTTGGGAGAAACCTGGGTGTTGATGTTTATCCAGGTCATAAAGCATTGCTCGTCCTCTATCGGATGCCTGCCCACGGTTGGTCTTGTCACCTCTCTTTCTCTGCTGCCGGCATAGCCCCTTACATAGCCCTTTTTTCTGGAGTACTTCGACATGGTTTCGCAGACGTTGACGCGGAAAGTGCGATAGCTCTGGGTGTTTCTCGTTCCACAGAGCAAGTAGTCGTGCTATGTAATTCTCTCGTTCAGGGGTTACACTCGCATCGTAGCATTCTAGCAAGTCGTGATATTGTCGCTCCGTCCGCCTGAAAGCTCCCAGAGTCCGCCGGTCCGCTGCATTGTCTCCATCTTCATTGGCTCCCCCAGCTCTAGAGTGGTCGGAATTGTTGGCCGACCCATTGTCGGGAGACCTGCGTGTTCTATTGTTTTGAACCGCACTTACTACAACGATGTTTGGTGTTATCATTGTTGTTCCCACGAGAAGCTAGGGAACAGTGTTTGTCCATCCTTGTAGAACCCCGCATACAAGGATAAGGCTGCGTACTCTGAAATGTCGCCCGGTATCTCAGAGTCACCGTTCTAGACACCTCACCCAGGTGCCATTCAGCTTTCAGCAAGGTTTTCATTTATATTTTAAAATTATTCCCATTTTATCCCGAATAATAAAATTCCCAACAATGTAAACTTACCGAATTTAAAAATTCTCGAATAATAAAACTCCAGGCTAAATGATGTTCAGTTATAAAATATAGGTACAAATTACAAAATTCCCGAATTGTAGAAATTGAGAAAATAGTTTTTTTATCAATATTATTTATTTATTAAAAATACAATAATCAAATATTCTTATTACAGAAGCTTTGTTTAATGTTTCATTTTTGAAATTAATGTTTTAATTTTAAATAACAATAATTGTATGAACATGTTTTGCAAAAATAAATGTTAAACAACGTGAGCTTCGAACATAACAAAATTTGCAGGATTCAATTCAGCTCTGATTTAGGACGAATTTAATTTTAATTTTTTTAATTAATAATTTTATTTTTGCAAGCGTTTTTTTTTTAATTAAAAAAATCAGCCAAAGATTATACCGTACCATAAATTGAAAAATTGATGGTCCAGAGGTCGGACTCCTCCGAGATACCCTGACGAAGGAAGGCATCCATTTCAGGCAGATCTTGTGGCTTAAGAAGCACCAGTATGTAGAACCGTTATATGTATAGGCAAGGTGTCCTAGAACTAAGCGTCCTGACTTATGTGGCTATATTAAAAAAATGAAACTTCCTTTGAAAAAATGTATTGAAGTTTTAGTTTTTGAGTTATAAAATAATTCAGTGGTACCAATCCGGAGTACCGCTTAGAATGTCGTACGTGCGTACTTGTGTACGTGTGTAAGTGACCGCTGCTGAGGAGTGGGGAGGCTGCGGACACTAACACAGTTTTGGCCTCCCATACGCACGTACGAGTTTCTATGACGCGCTCCTGATTGGTCCCACTTAATCATTTCATAACTCAAAAATTCAAACCTAAATACATTTTTGCCACAGGAAGTACAGTGGTGACAATTTGCCTGCGACTGGTGGGCAAATTTGGTTCTTCAAAAGGCACATCATTTTTATATATTTTTTTTATTGATCGCAACAAGCAACTTAAAGAAAATATTTAAATTTTTCTGGAATAGATTTTAATGTGAAGAAAAATTCTGTTTTCATTCGCTAATCTTTTTAAAATTTTGAATAATTTTGCAGGTAAATGGCATAATTCAACGAAATGGCACTATTGCTTTGAATTTCTCAACAAAAACCAATCTAAAGTCACAGAAAATCGTCGGCTCGTGGCTGTTAACCTGCAGTGGAATGGTCTTCGTAGCTGTTGTATTAGGTACGCTTTGTTATTTTGTGTTCTATAAATACATTCGAAAAGTTCTCCAAATTATTTTGGAGGTAACATATGGAAAGTAATCACCTCTTTGACCATAAAATGTGTTATACTTTGTTATATTGAATTCAATAAGAAAGTGTAGCAGTATTACTATCTTATAGTATTTATTTAAATTATTTCCTAAGATACGAGTATATTATATAAATGAATTGGAGATACTTGTAATATTTAAAATAAAGTTGTTTGAAATAGGAAGCTGTTAGTTTTGTGATTTACCTTCTCTTTTTTAGGAGGTGTTACAAGGCTTACTGAGTCTGGATTATCCATGGTTACGTGGAAGTTACTTGGAGAAAAAATGCCTACAACGGAAAATGGTTGGGTGGAGGAATTCGAGAGATACAAAATGTTCCCAGAATATAAAATGTATGAATTTCAAAATTAAAATACATTATTTTTATAGTTCATACACGGATAACTATGACGGGTTAAACACTCGACCCTTAAGCGTACACCATATTTCAAGATTTGAAAATAATTCAAAAATGAAAAAACAAGATAATTCAAAGGGGTTTCAGTAGAACTCCATAAAAGTTTTAAAAAACATCCCGTGCAAAATGTATGGAAAAGGCCTTTCAGTAAAATTGGGGGAAGGTTCGGATTTTTTTTATAATCTAAGATTTCAAGGTATTTCCTAATTCCGAATATTTCAATGTTTTTTGCAAAAATTTAATGAATTGAGAAAGATTTAAGGGGATTTTATGGAATTTCTTTGAAAGTGTACACCAGATTTCAAAAGTGTTTAACCTCTCAGGTAAATCGTACCTCTCAGGAAAATTCAACTGTTCAGTAAAAACATTTTTTTTAATTCTGTGCGCATACAAAGCTGTAGATCAGTTTCACCCATAATCTTCTTATTTTCTAGAAACAACAATAATATTACTCTAGAAGAGTTTAAGCGGATTTGGTGGATGGAATATGCACACAGAATGTGGGGACGTCTTATAGGTTTTGCATTTATCATACCTGCAGCTTACTTTTGGAACAAAGGAATGCTGCAGCCAGTAATGAAAACACGCGTTTTAGCACTAGGATCGCTTCTCGGTATGCAAGGGCTCGTGGGCTGGTACATGGTAAAATCTGGATTAGAAGATCGGTTTTACGGACCTTCAGACGTACCAAGAGTGTCACAGTATCGTCTAGCATTACATTTAGGATTAGCATTTCTTCTATATACTGGGCTACTCTATAATGCGCTGGATCACCTTTTACCTGCTAAAAAACTTGCAGTTGATTATTTTGGATCGAAAAATGTTCAGCTCAGTATCACTAAATCGTTGAGGAGGTTCAAAATGATGGTTTATGGAACAAAAGGCTTGGTTTTTATCACAGCATTATCAGGTGCATTTGTTGCTGGAATGGATGCTGGATTGATTTACAATACTTTTCCTAAAATGGCAGACAAGTGGATCCCTGACGATATTTTGGCACTTTACCCTCTGCTAAGGAATTTTACAGAAAATCCAACGACGCTACAATTTGACCACAGAATATTGGTACACTCTATTATTTTTTATTATTGTTTAATTAATTAAGGTGTAGTCTATAAACGGTGGCAATTGTTTTTTAGAAATGTTCACACTACCTTCTTCTCTGTCACGCAAAGTTACGATTGGCGAATCCCCTTCCTTTTAAATTACGTCACCTAACGATTAGACCGCATCCTCTATGTTTCTAGTTTTGTGTCAAATTTAAAAAAATTACCCTAAGATCACATTTAAATTTAATAGAAAACAATTCAAAAAGCAGATTTTTATTTCACAACGTTCCGCCACGTTCAATGGAAACCCTCCTCCGGGTAAAAGAGAGGGACGAATATCTGAGAACCTATTTTCTTATTTTCATTATCAGCAGGATCCAAGGGTTTCTTTTTTACTCAGGATTCGAATTCTTGGCTAACTTGAACAGCATCTGCCTCGTCTACGATCAGTTCCCTGAGAGATCGACCAAGCCTTAAGATGAATTTTGGTCTGATTCATATAGGACAGAAATTCCCAGCTACGAGAAATTCCCGCCAAGAACATACCGTGGGCTTCTGCGTCTATTTCTTCTGGAGAGCGGGAGTAGTGGCAGATGCGTGTGGCGACCTTCACTGTGACGTCACGTAGCATCGTAGATACGGAATATCTGTCGGGGTGCTTGGAGGCGACTAACTTTTTAATATAACGTTTTAATAGTAACTAGAGTTTCAATTATTTTATTTTAGTATGTTTACATTTATTTTCAATGAGTGTATTTGAAAAGATAAGTTAAACTCTTGGAAACTTACATCCATCTACACTTTATCTCTTAAGACCGCTTGCTCTTATAGCCTTGCCTTCCTCTCGGTTCGCACGCATGACCCTACTTTCTCGTTTTGTTTCGCATTGCCAAACTCTGCCTCCGCGGCTAGTACCAAATACTTATCTACTATTTACAATATTTACCATTCCATTCCTCTTTTTCCTTCTTTCTCTTCTTCTTCATCTTAAATAAAATCCCCTTTACCCATGCTACTGCCATTTTGGCCCCCCTTTCATGCAAAAGTAACCTTTAAACTTATCTCACTCTTTTCCGCCTCCTCCTACTGCTCCAATCAGTGCTCCATTTTTGCACCTTGCCCCCCCATACTTCCTGCACAATTCACACATCCTCTTCTCTCTACAAATCCAGAAATTATTAAAATCCTCCATGCATCCGCATAAAATCATCGCTATAAGTTACTGACATCTTTTCTCTCCTTTCTCGCAGAAATATTGCGTTCTCTCCCCTGGCATAATCCACACATAGTTCCTGTTTAACCTTGATTCTCGTATTCTCTCCTCGCCTTCGGCCATCTCTCTCCATGCCGTTCATCTTAAGCATCTCATATGCCTTCCTTTCTTCCTCGTGCATCCTTCTCACTTCATCAGTCTGCAATCCGTTTGTTCTAAAATACCTTTTCCTTTCAACCTCTATCTTCCCACCCCATATCCTGTTCTCCTTCTCCAATAAACACTTCCTTACCAGCTTACTTTACCACTCTTTACAAAATTTCTCCTCATATTTACGTGCTCGACTTCTCGTTATAATCCCTAACCTTCTTCACCCCGTCACCCTCCTGGCAACGAATTTAGTCGTATTCCTTGCCAATTCCAGTGCCCACTTTATATACCTCTATTGTATCCTCTTTACCTCCCCTCTTTCCTTCCATCCCCACACCTCCACTCCATTAAAAGAAACTCATCAGTAGCGACTCAAACAATTTCATTCTCCTTCCAGAATCATCTGCGAACGAGGAAAGGGTTTATCTGATTAGTAATTACAGACCTAGTTATTTCTTTCTATAGATAATAAAAAACGGTACTTTTATTCAAATATATGAGAACGTTCAAATGAGGAAAATAACAGTTGAGAACACATATTTCAATAGATTAGTAAAACTCACAATCTCACCATATTGTCAAAACCTAACTCCAATTCAAGGATTTTATATAAATCTCACTGCGTGTCCGATTTTTATACTAGATCCTAAGAGCTGTGCTTTTACCTTCTTTTAAATATAAAAAAAAGTCAGGGGTGTTATAATTGCAATAAGGAATATTTACGCGCGTTTCGATACTTCTACTATTTATAACTCCGGACAAAAACATTATATATCGGTATTACGTATTATGTATTACACATATATTGGTGAATTTAGGCCCAAATTTCTCTACGCTGGTTCGCAAAATGCTGGTTTCAACGCAATGCTAGAAACTCTGGTGCTCATCTAGTGACAGTGGAGATATCTCTTGTCTGCGTTATCTCTAGCGAGCTGGGAACGGGGTTGTGCGCTATATGTCAAGGGAGAAAGAGCACCCCAAGAGTTTGATCCTTGATAGTCTGCTATCCTATATGTCTTCCTTCTTGACAGATGGTGGTTTTTGTCTGGTTACATAAAAACAAATTAATGGAATCTGAATATAAATAAAGGTATATTTTACGACAAGAGAGCCCTTTTGCAGAGGATGAACCTTGCTCTGGAATTGTTATTCGCCACTAATCATTTCCTCTCGGTAATTTTTATTCTTCCCGACTCAGATAAACTTTTCTTATGACATTCCAAATCTGCCAGCGATCCCCAAACAGAGGGTCGCTAACTTCTTTTGAAAGTACATAATTGCCTTTGGCAGCTTTTTTAATTAGGTCAATTCCGTGCATGATTTTCCTAAAATCTTAAGTCTCCTTCACATAAATAACATTTGCGTCATATTTGGCAAGTAAGCTCCTACTATTGTAACACCACGGGCTATGTGTACGTCTTTGATGAAAACAAAAAATGGATGTTAATGCGCGAGATTATACAATTTGGAGTCGTTAGTTTGTAATGTGTGCGGGAGCGGAGCGTGAAGCTCCCCTCTGGAGCTCAAGCCTTAAGCTTATTTTGCCACACCCGTGTTGATTCTCAAGGCAGTACTCCGAATTCAGCCATCTTCGCCGAGAGTTTTTTTTTATCTCGGCGTGGTCATTGTTACCATCATTTTGAGAATGTACCTCTCAGGTGCCAGGCGTACCTATTGCATAGTAAATAACGAGCTCTACTGTGGCAAAGCACTGTCCTGGTGTATTATGTAAGGGTGTACGTATGTGGGTTCACTACTCAAATTGTCCAGCGACCACCGAGCAAGAGTCCCCCGTTGGTACTTCAAGTGCAGAAGTCCTTCGTAGAAGCCTCGAGCGCAAGAGTCCCCCGTAGGTCCCTCAAGCGCAAAGAGATCGCTGACTCATTTTCGAGTCTTCTTAAGAATCGACTTCGACCCCTCGACATGGAGCCTACACCTTTGTACGTAACTATCCTCTTTCTGAGGGGACTTGCAGCTTAAGATAGGTTCTGAACGACAGGAGCCAAGGTTGAAGTATATAGAAAAATTTCCATTGTTACCGGCTGCTGGATCGAACCCCATTCCTCCTGCACTGTAGCCTGACGATGTATTGTCTGAGCCACGAAGGCTCCCTAAAATTGGGAGAAAGTGGACCTATCATAATATTTTTTTCAAATTTGTTCTCTGGTGAACTCGGTTTCTCAGCATAGCCACGGACTAAGTGAAGTGACTGATGAGATGAGAATTTTATAAGGTAATTTAATACAATGTTTCAAATTATATTATGAGCTGCTGCCAATACGCTGCTGACTCCTAGATGTTCAAGATGTTCAGTGCATCTTGCGTGCACATTGCCTGTAGTTGAAATAAAAATGAGATGAATAGATGCATGTCTCACATGTATACATATTGTCTTTACTTCATGCCGTAGCTTTATATGCGTATGAATTTTGGTTATTTAGGTTTATCTGCAAATTTGGGTTAAGTGGATTCGAAATTGTCATGTGGAAGCTTCCGACCGTTGTTTTTCGGATCTCGATGTCGGGTCGATTGGCTTGGTTGTAATGATCCGCGTGGGTAGTAACATCTTGCTATAAGATGTAATATTCTTTTTCTGAAACGGACATTGGAATGTATCTATGGAAAGCCATCCGTGCTGTTACAATTCTTAGGTTTGGGGCAAGTTGTTGATGTATAATGCCCGCCACATCATGATGCCAGTTCGTATATTCTCTTTGAGACATTACACGAAAACTATCAATAATGTGCTCGATGGATTCATTTTTATCTCCACATAATCGGCACCGGTAAACCGAGTCTTGATGTGATACGTGTTTTCGATAATTTCCTGTGCTAAGAAACTTGTCCTGTATCACAATGATGCCTCACTATCCACTTCATGTTGATCTCGCGTTTTGGGCTGCTCGCCGTGGATAGCTTTCTGCCTCCATTGTATTGCTAATTCCTCTGTGGTTTCTGCACTGATATTAAAGGCCAATCTGACAACATATTCAACAGCGTGTAGTCAAGACCTACTTTACAGATAATTCTGTAAAGCGCAAAATTTCGTTTGCTATTATAATAGACTCGCAACTGTATAACTTGTGACTCACCCAGTTTTTTGACATCTGCAACGCTGAATTTCTGTGGTGCATCCGGTGCTTTATAATTTCTAAGCGAACGATTCTGTTTAACTTTTCATGGTCGGTGTTAAACCATTTTATGAGCCCGAAGGAGTACGTGAGGACAGGTATGGCATATGTATTGATTTCCCTGATATACTTTGCAGACTTGAACTTTACAAGAGAAGTTGTAGGTTCCAGAAGCTACGCTTATGGCTCCTTCTTTCATAGAAGGTAAGCAAGAGCAGAAAATATACGCAAGATACGTCGTACAATACTGTTTCTTAGAGTGCGGTCTCTGGCCACGGATGACCT
Source organism: Druon quercuslanigerum (assembly GCA_010014905.2). Taxonomy (NCBI): domain Eukaryota; kingdom Metazoa; phylum Arthropoda; class Insecta; order Hymenoptera; family Cynipidae; genus Druon; species Druon quercuslanigerum. The sequence continues at coordinate 2,944 of JAAAKG020014485.1, read as the reverse complement.
TACACGGCAGACGGCACAGTTGAAGGTAAATGTTTCACCTCTGGATACTTTTTTAGAGTTACCAACCTTTGTACAGTGTTAGGAGGAACAGTGTTGACGGACCCGATGTAGTGATTCCAGAACAACAGCCTTTTGCATCTGACTTGCGATCGTCTGAGCCGGATGCTAGCAAGCCGGGATTTTGTTGAGTTGGCTGAGAAATGAAGCTTTCAAAGCTGCAAGGCAGCCGATTATGAAAACCACAAGTCACGGGCGCCTGAACACCGTCAGGTGTCCCCTGAGCCGTTGTCCGCTTCACCCACAGACCGCCGATACGCGAACCAATACAGCTGGCCGTTCACCGTTGTCTTTGTATTATAGGGACCGAACCCAACTCATTACACTCACTATACAACCCTGTACCTTGGAAACCACACTACAACCTGTCCCCAATTCGAACCCTGGCTCGACTGAAGCATCCGGAGGGACACCACATAGGTAGAGTAGAACGAAACTTTACAATAGTGTAGAGATTCTAGAACCTGTTTAACTTCCTGAGTGGAGAATTATACTTCTGAGAGGGAGTCCGTTACTCTTGATAACCCCATAACTGGTGGAACTGGGCCGACAATTTCGGAGACATAGCTCTTCATGTATTGCTTCGGCAAAACGTTCGCAATTGTCTTGTTTATCGTGATTTAAGAGGCCACGTTCATCTTAAAACTCCTGGTTTCTCTATTGCTGTAGCCATGTTTGATCGCAAGTAACTATAGAATGGCTTAGATCCTCAATCTACCGATCCTTCTTCAAAACTTCTTGTAGCCTGATAAATCATTTCTGTAAGTTGATTAGCTAGCCTCATGTAGACTACGCAGTCTTCCCTCCGCCCGTTTCCCGTTGTGTGTCGTAGTCTACCTTTTTCTGTTTGAAAACTTCTGAATTCGTTGTGAAATCCATGACTTGTTTTGTTTGTCTTTTCTACGATGAACTTTAGGTACATTAGTAATAATTAAACCATAATAGATCTTCTGGAATGTACTGCATGTTTCTGCTACCTTATCCTCATTAAATATACTTAATGTATCTTCACCTATATACCCTGAGTATATTGTACTAAAGTTTACTCTATGATAATCTCGTTTTTCGGAATCTGTGGAAAACTCCCTATTTACCTTTAAGTATATCGGTATCTTGGCTAGTATTCAGACATGATCACTTTTGCCCAGAGGAGGATTATAATCTAGAGCTGCAATTAAATTCTTCTCATTTGAAAAAAAAACAAGGTCCAGAGTAGAAGAGGCGTTGACGTCTCTAAACCTAGCAGGATGATAAACAGATTGGATGAGGTTCCTATCTATCACCATATCAGACAACGTCCCTCGACAGTTAAAAGCTCCGTGTCTACAGTCAACGGCCATTTCAGAGAATGGAAGCTGAAATCCTCAAATAGAAGCAAGTCTTGATGATTTGATGCTATCGTTATATTATCAATCAAGATTTGTAAGTTTTTCAAGTTTTCAGGCGTGTGCGGTGGTCTGTTTACTACACCAACAAGAAAAACAGTCAGACCTACTCTACATTCAGTAATTGCACTTTGCGTGACTGATCCACTGAGTCGTACGTAACACTTTACACTTATAAACTTTTAACCCTTTTAACTGACCGTTTTGAGGTAAAGATTCACCAGTGTCTACATCAAATCAAGTTTAATGCCTTATTTTTGTACAGTCGAACACTTTTATTAATGTTTTAATAGTTACTGCACTCCACCTTCAACTTCCCGTTTTCACTCGACACTAAACTGCGATTTATTCGGTTTATTAGATAAAAAAAATTACTGGAGCTGCCATCAAACTGCTACGCACGACGGTCGCCATTTTTTAAACCAAGGACTATTTTTAAGCCATTTTGATGTAATTTAATGATTAAAAATCATTTTTCCGCTAAGTGCACTTCATAGCACTATGTCTGCAGAAGACAATAACTTACTTTGTGTTGAGATCCTATTTTCCAAATCTGTAGAAATACCATTGAAAATTAATCTATTTCTTAATAAAAAATGAGTTGTAATGAAAACTAATTATTAGTTTGTACTGAAGTTTGGCACACTTCTTCAGGGTGATTGCACATTTTAAAATGGTCGACATGCCATTTTATTTGATATTTGTAAGACCTACAATTTTTAGTTACGCTTTTTTTCTGACATATATTGATTAGTTGCAATAAACAAAAAACTTAGTTTTGCTAACCTTAAGAGTAGCTTACACACACAGTGTTTCCAGCGTCGTGGTCGCAAACGTATAGGCTTTTGATCTACATGTTGACAATTAAGAGAATCCGAAGTCAAATTTCAGGAAGCATTTATTTCCCCAAATAAGCCTTTTTTCCAGGCCGCCTGGACTATAGCCAATATGGGGCATTGGTGCAAAAGATGGGAAAGTTTCTCGTGCTACACTCACTAACCGGAAGATTGCATCTCATCCTAGCGAAATGTCCCGTAAATATGTGCCCAGACCTAAGTCTAGTGACTAAAGTTATAAATTGTCTGGGCAAACAAAGGCCACGAAACCAAGGCCTAGGCGTCTTAACGTTAACACGTGTAAAATAGTTTCTCCATATCCGATCGGTCCATACGTTGCCCCTGATCCCACTATAAAACGGAATCCAGCAGAAGCTGATCACAGATCCTTCTCTCTCAGCAGCTACCACGCGAGTTAGATCGGGGCTCATATGCTCGGAGAATCTGTGAAGAACTTTACCGCATATAATTCGGCCGAGAGAACAGACGTATCCACCATCTTCAATATTTTAAGATCTCACCAGATTCTAGGTCAACAGAGATCTCTGTCAGTATCAGGGGTGTTAGTTGAAGTTTGCCGGTTTTACTTATAGATATCGCTAGAGATATGTATACATTTCTATGATTTGGCATCTATGTCATATTTTTCTATGGACAATAACCTTC
>JAAAKG020014474.1:0-20752 GCA_010014905.2 Druon quercuslanigerum | reverse complement strand
GAATTCTATGAATTCCTTGAATTCTATGAATTCCTTGAATTCTATGAATTCCTTGAATTCTATGAATTCCTTGAATTATATGAATTTTTATAAGTTTACAAATACCTTGAATTCTATGATTTCCACCAATTTCGTGAATTCCGTGAATTACGTAAATTCCATGAATTCCATGAACTCCAAATAATTCTTTGAATTGCTTTAATTCTTTCAATTTCATTTAATTTTTTATTTATATAATGTATAACTTGAATTCTATTAAATCCGTGAAACGTAAATTCTCCGAATATTATGAATACATTAAATTCCATGAATTGCTCAAATTCCATGAATTCCTTGAAATTCATGAATTCCTTAAATTCCGCGAATTTCATGATGTTTTCTTGTAATTCTATGAATTCCTTGTATTCCTGGAATTCCTGGAATTCTTTGTATTCCTGGAATTCATGGAATTCCTGGAATTGCCGTAATTCTACGAATTTTTTGAATTCCATAAATTCCCTGAATTTCTTTAATTCTTTAAGTTTTATCAATACTATGAATTCTATTAATAACTTTAATTCCAATAATTCCGTGAAACGTGAATGCTCTAAATTTCGTAAATACATTGAATTTCATGAATTCCTTGAAATTCATGAAATTCATGAATTCGTTGAATTTCACCAGTTTGTCGAATTTCCTTAATTGGTCGAATTATTTTAATGCCACGAGTTCTGTGAGTACCGTAACTGGCATAAATCTAATTAATTCTATGAATTCCTTGAATGATATGAATTGTATAAATTCTGTAAATTCTTTGAATTCTGTGAATCCTTTGAATTCTGTGGATTCTGTGAATTCTGTGAATTCTGTGAATTCTTTGAATTCTGTGATTTCTGTGAATTCTGTGATTTCTGTGAATTCTTTGTATTCCTTGAATTCTTTGAATTCTGTGAATTCTTTGAATTCCGTGAATTCATTGAATTCCAATATTTCCTTATGATACCATATAAATAAAAATATTTGATACCTGACACCATCTAATGCATTTAATTGGTACTGATATTTATTTTATATGATTATTATTAAGGTAGACTTCAACTTTTGTGATATATTTTATTTTTGTAAAAACATTCATAAGCATAGCGAATTTTTGAACGTCATTTTTGAACTTTAATAATAAGCTAATTATAGTTGATAACAAATCATCTGCCATGTATATCTCTAAAATTTAATTAGCTTTAATTTATTTATACAAATACCACACATTTTATCAGATTTTTATAGCAAAAATTGTAGACATTTGAGTCTTTTTAGACTTTATTTAAAATAAAATTCAGCAAACACGTTTATTCTGATATTTTGGAAAAGTTGAACTATATATAATTAGCGTATGGTATTATTAATATTTTTAGCATATTTAATTCTTGTATGTAACACAAATTATTTTATCAGCGTTTTATCGAAGATGAATTGGAGAGTTATAAATTCGTTGTGTTTGGTAATTAATTTTTCTTTTTGAGTGTCTAATGAAATGCAAATATCACACACTCGCAAGCTTGAAGCCTGCCATTGATAAGATAAAAACTATTAAATATATTACGTCATCTATAACAAAGCAGTACAATAAAAAGTGGTAATAATCTCAATCAAATTCTTCTTTGGTGGATAATTAGTTTTTTCTCAACTTGAAAAAATGAAAATCACTTATGCTCTGATCTTTGCCTTAGAAATCGTTTTTAATTATATTGGTAAGTACAAAAAAGTACTAAAAAGTAGTTAACACAAGGTATTTTTATAAACAATTATTATTAAGAATTATTTTCTTATTGATAAAAACATACCCCAAAAGTACTAAAAAAGTACTCAAAAATGGTTCAGACACTATATTCTTAGACACACTTATTTGTATATCAATGAAAAAAGACATATTATGCATTAACAATGAATTGTGCATTAATACTTTGGTCAAATATGCAACAAAAAAAATGGAATATTTAAAACCTCGTTATTCCCAAACTAATTAGATTAGATTATTTTGTTCAAAAATTTTATTTAGAATTTTATTCGCTTTCTGTCTTGTGTTGGAAATTTTTCTCTAAAATGCCATGGGAATCATCCGGCCGAGCAAGCATGATTTTTGGAATTTTTTCTTAATTGGGTTTTCCCTCGCATTTGTGGTAACATTTTTAATATGTTAAATAGGACCTGTTAATGAAGAGTTTACTCAAAAAAAGGCTATTTATTCAGATATTACAAAATAAAGAAAAAATCTTTTTTTTTATTACTAAATTTTTTTTTGCATTAAATTTTACTCCTAGTCAACAGATGTTTTTTTGGTATGATATTGTGAAGGGTTTTATTTCGGTATTTATTCAATCAAAAAAGATTTACACATTTTTTACGAACATTTTTTTATAGGAAGAACAGTTTTCATTTAATCCTAAAAACAAACTTATAAATAAAAAAAATCTAAGCATGTCATGAATTGTAATTATATGAATTTATTTAAATGATACATGTTTCAACGCAGCTCATAATATAATTTAATGCAAGATAAGGAAAAATATTAAAGTAATTATGATAAATGCAATTTTTGCTTTATTTAGCAATATCTAAAGCCGAAAGAGCTTAAAAAAAAAGAGTTTCCTCAATCACAAAATGACAGTAGTTGAGACGTTGACTTTTCATTTTAAAATATTTGTGCATGAATCTAAGGAAAAGGCAAAGAACGAGCGCGAAGTCCGAGAAACATAAGTAGCGTGCCCTACGTGTGCTCAAACTCTCGAGCGAAGCTCTTTTAAAAAAGAGAATTCACAATCACAAAATTGCAGTTGTAGATGTTTTGAGTCAATCAAGCGCGAAGCACGAGATAAATTCACAGTCAGGCGTGAAGCGCGAGTGTCAACAGTGGAGCGCCCTAGGTGCGCGCAAAATCGCGAGCAAAGCAAGCCGTGCGCAGTGCGCGATGATAATGTGCCTGCGCTTTCGGCAGATTTTTGTCTTTATTTGTACCTTAAAATGCATACGAGATACCAATTAATCACTCGGTGTAAATCAATATGCATGAATCTCATAATTAATTTGATCAGTATACCTATGTCAAACCTGTTCATTTATTTTATTTTATTTATAGGATTAACTAAAATATTAACCAAGCATTCTTCCAAAGATTGCGTGAAAGCATTTGTAATACCGTCGTCTTCTATTGTTTCTTCGAGAGCTATTTAGTGCCCGGAAAATTTATTTAATAAACACAAATGCAAACAGAAAAATATTTCCACTTACTCATCGAAAACCAACTTTAAAAAATATAATCATCTCTTTCTTGTTGCAGGTTTGGGTTCACAAGTAGAACGTTCACCTAACAGCGCATTTATTCCTTACGTTCCTGGTAGCGGAGCTTCTTCTTCTTCTAAAAGACCTAATTCGCATGAGGGATCTCGCCCTCTTGACTCTCCTCTTCGTGCCAGATCAAGGTCTCCTCCTGGCAGGACAATGGCTCCGCCTGTCAGGTACTTAGCGCCACCTACAAGGCTTCCTTCTCCCGACGGAACTGAATGTGGAGTTGAAAAGCTTAAATTTATTAGACTTATTTCCTGTAAGAATTCGAACAAGATATTTAAACTTCAAAGATACACTTTTCCTGTCAATGCCACACTACACATTGGATTACCTGATTCCCCTTTTGTGCCTATGCCAACCAATGAACAAATTGTTATATCAACACAGGATGGTGAAGCATTTGCAATACTGGAGAGTTATAATGTTCTTGCTGGAATCTATGCGAAAAATATCGATTACTTTACAAGACGGGCCAAAATAAACACGACAAGCGGCATAGTTACATCACTTACCCGACAAGAAATTTGCGAAATTCCAGTAGGTTTACGCCGCCCAATCTCAGGCAATTTTCGTGTGAAATACGTAAATGATGTTTAAGCTGCATTCTTTCACACCATACTCCAAAACTTCTTTATGTAATTTGTAATTATAATAAAAAATCAATATGATATGCTTCTCGAGGCTTTCATCTTTAACCCTTTGTCAATGCCCCTAGTTTTTAACCTTTTTTTGAACACGAATCATTAAAAATTCATACTTTAAAATATCAGTTGAAAATTTCATTGATAGATCAGTAATTTAATAATTGTTTATTATTCAATTCAAAATTAATTCTAGTTTATCTTTTGTGAAAAATTAATTTTCATTATAAAATATTTAATTGAAAATTTCTTGGAATTTTTGGAATTGATGGAATACGCGGAATTCATGATATACGCGGAGTTCTTGGAAATGACGGAATTCGTGGATTTGCAATTCACTCAATTAAAGAAATTCAAGGAATTTCACTAATTCGTCTAATTAAAGGAAATTTTGAAATTCATCCAATTCCAGGGATTCGTAAGATTTATTTACTTAATGAAATGCATAGAAATCGCGGAATACACTTCACGAATTTCGTGCATTCCATAAATCAGGTAAATTCTGTAACTTCCAAGAATGTCGCAAGTATCATAAATTCTGCCAATTTCCTACATTTAGTGACTTTCTTTATTTCCATTAATTTTAGGAATTCCGCTTATTCTGCTTATTCCGTGAACTCCGCGAATTGCATACATTTCGTGAATTCCCAGCAAATTCCATCAATTCTGTGAATTTCTTGCATTCCTCAAATTCGATGAAATCCGTGAATTCCACAAATTCCATAGATATTGTGAATCTTTTAATGTCCATGAATTCCGTGATTTTTATAAATTTCTGAATTCCCTAAATTCCTACAATTTCATAAATTCTGTGAATTCCATACAATTCCATAAATTTGCAGACATTATGAAAATAAAGGGAATTCACAGAATTCAAGAAATTCACGCTTCACACTTACTTCGTTACATCTGAATTTGAATATCCATATCACTACTTAAGAGGTAAAGAGAGCACCGAGGGCTACAAAAGAATTTCTCCTCGGCAGAACCAGATAAACTTAGAAACACTTGATGAAAGAAGTTCACTTCTAAATATCAATATCTACCCCGCATATTCATCTGTTATCTGAAGTCTAAAACGCCTGTTCCGCTGTAGGTGGCACCTGTGTACGCTGTACAAGGTTTTTAAAGCTATCCTAAGTAACAGGAATGTTCATAGAATGAGATTGGTTTGGGGAGATATTTAATATCAACGTGGCAGAATTCCACAAGCATCTAATTCAACTCCTCATAAACTTATGATCTGTTCATTGGAAAGGCTAAAGGGTTATTCATGCACAAAGAGGCAAAGAGAAGGATTGCTGCTTGCTTGGAATACCACTTTCACTATCTCATCTCGAAAATATTTTTCGTCAAGAAAGAGCGTTTCCTTCAGAAAAGCGTCTATCAGTGAGACACCATAAGTCCTCTTCGCTTTTGCATCATAGTTCTGCCACTGCCTTTCGCAATATCCAATTCTATATTTTGAATCTGGGACAAAACTAAACATTGGGAGCATAAGATTACTCAAAGATCTATGATTTTTGTTTAAACCAATGAAAGAGTGGTTTGAATATAATCAAGGGTTACACAAAAAAGTTGTGTATGGAATTTGGATTGGACATGTCAGCCAAGATAATTCCGAATCGAGGATGAATTGCTGCTGTCCTTGGATACGTAACTTCGAAGCCATACATGCGTTCCGAAAATATGCCAAGAAACTTACGAGATAAATGCTGATAGGCCTTATCAGGCTACATCTAAGTAAGATAAAATTTCATTGTAATTATCAGTAATATCAGCTTTAACGAATTAGTTAAGCAATGTTTTAGATAGATACTGACAAACAAAATTGAGATTATTTACAAAGACAATTTGACGCACGAGAATAATAAGTTGTTCTACTATTAACAAAATAACTTATTCGCGCGTACGCTAATCAGTTTTTCCTCTACATGAAAAAATGAGGATCGCACCTCATCTGTTCTCTACATTGGCGGTCATCTTCAATTATAGTGGTGAATATAAAGATACAGTAGTTGCTTATGCCATATGGTGATTTATGATTTTTTTAAATGGTGGACCTATATTATTTGACAAAAGTTAGTAACTGTTAAATTTGTTCGTTTAATTTAAATATAATTTTGAGAAAAACATAATTTTTAAATAATATGGGCTTATTATATGTTTTTAGTATCACTGATCACGAAAAATCGATCTGATTAGAAGAATTTTAAAATAGCGATTTCCATATAGCGGCTAAAGGGAAAAATTTTACACATTGAACCGTTTATATGTTATTATAGCACGTGTTGGGTGACGAAATAAGTATTTTCGGGTACACTGATCACGACTTTTTTATTGATTTTATAAATTTTAAGATAGAGAACCCAAGATGATGGTCAAAATGAGAATCTTCGCAGATTAAATAGTTTTACGTGAATATAGCACGTGTTGGGTATTAAAATAAAGGTTTTCGGGAACAATAATTACGAGTACCATTAAAAAGATCAATTTGCTATTAAAAATAGAATAGTTGACTTGACTGTTAAGAAAATAAATTTTCAAAAAAATAAAAAATATGTTAAAAATAGTAGAATCTTCTAACATACGAGATAAACTTTGTACCAAATACATAAAACTATAACATTTAATTAAAAAGAATTATTTTTCGAAATAAAAATCACAATATTCTTAAATACGTATAATTTGAATTTTCTGAGGGAATGAAATGTTCTCTTTTTACAACTGGAAAAACTTAGTTTCAAAAGATAAGAAAGGACCTAACAAAAAAAAAAAAAAAATTTTTACTTTATTCGGTGGTGTCTTGTATATGTACTCCTACTTATTTTTCGGCAAAGACTTTTAGAAAAATTATTTCTGATTCATTACCACCTTACATTCATAGCACAAAAAATTTATCAGAATTTAAAAATAAGATTAGGAATATTATACTCCCTGATGGTTATGTTATGTCTCTTGATGTGACTTCTATCTTCACAAGTGTTCCTCTGGATTTAATGCGCAATAGTATTGACACTAGATGAAACTACTTACAGAAGAATACCAGACTACCTATATACGAATTCAAAAAAAGGAATTTCATTTTTAATCAATAACAATTTTTTTAAGTTCGATAATAACTTCTATCAGAAGACTCTGGGTACCCCTATGGGGTCTGCAGTATCAGCTACATTATCAGAGATCTCCGGCCGAGACGTCGGAGCAAGGTGGCAACCCTGAGAATAATATTTTACTTGTACTGCTGGCCAAGCTTTTATATAGTTTTACAGGGAAAATTCTTCGCCTTTTCTTAGCCTTGCGTTACAATATTGGTCTTAAATTATCAAATAAAATCATAAAAAGCTTAAAAATTTTCTTTTTGTTGCAGAGTTAAGTTCACAGTTTGAATGTCTACCTAATGGAGCCCCCATTATTTACGTTCCTCGTGTCAGACCTTCGTCTCCTCCTGAAAGACATAATTTACCTGAGAGTTCTCGTATTCCTACCGAACCGCTTATTCGTTCTCGGTCAATTTCTCCTCAAGCCAGGTACATGTCTCCTCCTGGCAGTTCCATGGTTCATCCTGCCAGGTACAGAGCTCCACCGACAAGGCTTCCTTCTCCCGACGGAACGGAATGTGAAGTTGAACAACTTAGATTCATTCGGCTTATTTCCAATAAAAATAGAAACCGAATATTCGAACTTCGACGATACACTTTTCCAGCCCAGAAACCACTTCAAATGAGAATCAGTCACAACCTCTATGAGCCCGTTCCAACTAACGAACAAATTGTTTTATCAACATCGGATGGTGACGTCTTTGCAATATTGGAAAGTTATAATGTTCTTGCTGGAATATATGCTTATGTGAAGGGAACTGGATATACGAGGCGGGCCAAAATAAACATGGAAAGCGGCGTGATCACCAACTTGGTACCAAAAGAAATCAAAGAAATTGCAGTAGGTGTCCGCCGCCCAATCTCAGGAAGTTTTCGAGTGAAATGTTTAAGTTCAGTGTAAACTAAAATCCTTTACACTATTAAATTAAAAAATGTAAAACTAAAGTATTATTTTTGAGATACGATGTTGGATGAAAATGTTTAATTTTACTTGTAATTATATTAAAAAGAGAGTGTGCTATGCTTCTGCAGGCCTTAGAGTTTAACCTTTTGCCAATGACATTCGTTTCTTGACCTTGTCTTCAAAATATGTATCAGAGAAGAAGCGACCTAAAATGGACACTTGGTTACAAAATATTTAATAAATAATTTGAATTTAAAAAAACAGATAAAAATAAAACAAAAAATCTAGCAACCAAATTTGGACAATCAACATAAAATTTTCCCATTGCTATCTTAAAAAAAATATTTCCCTTTTTTTACCCCTTAAAAAGAAAAGAAAAAAATTCTTCTTCCCTTTGGATCAAAATAAAAGAAAGGACTGAAAAATGCTCTCTGGAAGAGAGCACCGTGGTTGCGGTGCTGTTCCTGCCGGCTAATTTTTAGCCTTGGTGAGGGTGCTGTGTGAGTTTTGAAACGTTGGTAATTATTTTTTATATATATTTTTTTTATTGTGATTTCATAATAATAAAAATAAAAAATAAAATAAAGGGGATATTTAATTGGCTGAAATTTCCTTTTCTTTCCTCTTTTTTATTTGTGCTCAAAGGTAAAATGAATTTTTTTCTTTTCTTTTTTACGGAGAAGAAGAAGCATAAAACTTTTTTTTCTGATTACAATGTAAAAAAAAGATTTTTCCTTGTGAGCAGCTACTCCAACGAAAAAATCAAAAAGGGTTTCTGCTTCCACAGTAATTCGTGGGTTCAGCAGGGTGTATTGTACCATAAGTTGCGCTAACCTAACGGTCCCTAATGCCCAACACCCAATACCCATTGCCTCTTCCGATGTCTGAGCAACGGTTCACTTCTTATGAAGAAGCGAAAAATGGGTCGATTCGTGAATAGCTTCAGAAGAAAAGTCGTATTTCTGCCTTGATATCCTTTTTTCTCTTGTATACAGGAAACCCCTTTGTTTTTTTTGCCTAAATGAGAAATTAAATGTCAGAATCGGAAAACAAATAAAATACCTAATGTTTGAAAGTTTAATTCTTTTTGTTTTGATTTAATTCTCGGGTTTCAGGAAAAGAGCATCAACGTTTCGTTGAGATTCCTGTATGCTTAAATATTTTCCATTTTTTAATACTTTTTATATTTTTGTTTGCCTTGATTAGGGTTCTAAAACTTTCGTCTTTTTTGCCTAAAAATTAAACTATTTCTTCAAAATGTTTTAATACCATAATATGCTTTAGCATCTTTAAAAATAACTTAAAATCTGTAAATTCCTTATATATTTTTAAAATTTCTTCATATCTCTGGATCGTCTTGAAATCTATAGAAAAATCTAACGATATAAATTATATTTAAATAATTTATTGAAGTTCAATACGATGCTTTTTGCTACCTACTTTTCTCTTTTTCTCTTAAAACATTTTTCTATTGAAAGAACTCTTAGCCATTTTTATTTTGCATTATATTTTATTCTCTGGAATTTATTTTATGTGCCTTATTTAAGAACTTTTTTATTTATTTATAATTTTTTTGCATTCTAAAATTTGTTTCGAAAACGTCATAAGGTACAAAAAAATTTATTTAAAAACCTGATGCTACGCACTCGGATATTTATTTTTTGCGCCTTCAATAATTGAATGCAAAGCAAATGTTTATTTTCGCAACCAAATTAAAATAAATAAAAACATATTATACTTTTTTTAGCTAAAATGGTTTAAAGACATTTTATACGATTATTTATGCTGAGAATGGTATACATTATTACAAATGTTAATTGTATTTTTAATGCCAGGTTTTGAAGACAGCTTGTCTTATCAAAAAGTAATTTCTCAGAAATTTGTACCTCTTTTTCGGATAAGCAATTTTTAGTAAATTATTTTTTTTTCGCAACTTGTGCTGTTTTTCCAAAAATTTGTATATTTTTATTTTCAGTATTCTTTTTCACGTAAAAAGCAAAAAGTACGTTTACGGAATTCATTAAATTCTAGAAATTCATTAAATAAACGGAATTCAAGAATTGTGGAATTCATAGAATTCACGGAATGTATAGAATTCATAAAATTCAATGTGATAATAAAATCCAGTGAAATCACGCAATTCACGGAATGTGTGGAATTTATGGACTTTTACGAACTCCCTGAGTTTCATAAACTACATAAATTGCTTGCATTCCTCGAATTTCTTGAATTTCTACATATAAATGAATCCTGAAAATTTCCTTTATATGTTCAATCTTATTAATTCCGCGAATTCCATGAATTTCATTAAACTTGTGCATTTCATAAATTAAGCGTATTTCTAGAACTCTGTAAATTCCATTAATTTTGTGCATTTCGGGAACTCGATAAAGTGGATGAATTCCGTTAATTCCAAAAATTCAGCGAATTTAGTTATTTAAGTGAATTACTTAAATTACATCAATACAGTGAATATCATGAATTTCGTGAATTTCTTTAGTTCCATGAATTCCATTATTTCCGTAAATTTCATGAAGCCATAAATTTCGCGAACTGATTTTAATTCATGCATTTCTTTAATTCCACAAATTTCGTGAGTTTCCTGAATTCCATAAATTTTGCGAATCCCGTGACTTCTATGACAATGAAAGAGAGGAGAGTGAAAAGAGGTCTGTCTAATCAAAAGGGCAAGGGAGGTATATAGGGAAACAATAAATAGGGTGAGAGGAGGGTGTGGTATAGAAAAAATTCGATACAAAAGATTTGCAACTTTTTTAACTTGTTCTTCTGACGTTTCTTCTCGCGTGTCTGATTCCTTTCGAGGTTTTTGCATTTGGGTTCTTTAGAACTATTTTTAAAATCCTCGCGCTAGTTTGAATTTTTTTTTTTATTTGCAGCTATCAGATTCAGTATTATAAAAGAGCCGGGTACTAATGTGATGGAAGAGAAAAACGAGGACACAGATTTTTGCTTGCCAATGAGAAATGAAGAAGGATGCAATGATGAAAATCACTTAGCGGATCTCAAAGTCCGGAATCAAATAAAACAAAAATAACACTATATATTTAGAAAATATTTGTCTACTCACACTTGCGCCTGAGTCCTGAAGTCCCAGACAAATCATCCGGAAGCCTAGAAAGGACAGAAATTGGCAGTAGAAACTGAAAATTTGGTAATAAACTTTTACGAAGATGACGATAATAGTCGACAGGTGCAAGTTAAGAAAGATTTTATATCTGTCAAAAAACTATACGGTACTAGTGAACAAGTAAAGAAAAGACTAATTTTCTGGCATCTTTCAAAACTATATGCCAAATTTATAGCTCTACTTTAAAATGTAAAAATTGGATTTTAAAAATTCGCACAAGCAAGACCAAAGCATTGTATTTTAGATGGACCAAGGAAAGAAATTATGTACCCTAAAGAGAGGCTACTATAAGCATATTATTATTTCTTTTTTTATTTTCGCTAATGAAGTGAAAAAGATGTTAATACCTAAATTAAATAATTAGTATTTGATGAATATTATATTCTACATGAACTGAAGGGATTATACTTATACGCCTAAAATAATCGTCTTCAATAATGTATTACATTTATTTTACGTTGCTATTGTCAATTACAAATCACTGCTGATAGTGGTTTACATTTTGTACTTTAAAATTAAGTTGGATGGGTCGAAGGCGGCCTACTGGAGTTCCTTCCCTTTCATCTTTCGTCAATAGAGTAATCGTTCCGCTTTGCATGTTTATTTTTACCCTTGCTTTATTGGCAATGCGAGGAACGTATGCATATATTCCAGCAAAATAGTTACCACACTCCAATATTGCATAGACGTCACCACGAAATGTTGATAAAACAATGTGTTCCTGCGTTGGAATCGGGCCATATTGATTGTGACCTTCGAGTAAAAGAATTCGTTGATCTGCGGGAAAAGTGTATTTTCGAAGTTGGAATACCCTGCTCGGATTTCTATAGGCAGTAAGCTGAATAAACTGAAGTTGGTCAAGTCCATATACAGATCCGTCAGAGGAAGGAAGCAAGAAAGGTTGAGCTATGCATCTAGGAGCAGGAAACATGGAACTGTCCAGAACACTTGACTCGGCAGGAGGAAATTGCCTGGTAGAAGAATGTTATTAGTCACGTGGAACACCAGCACTAGGGGCGCCATTCAATAAGTGCAAACGGTTTTAAATTTACATGCGGTTTTCAATAATGTTTTTATTTAATGATAATGATTGTGACATTTTCAAGATATATCGTTATACCACATTATTATATAATATAATAGGATCAGTAGTCACATGTGGTTTATCGATTCACGTTGGTGTCACGTGGGGGTCATGTGACTCAGATGCACTCAGAATTATCTATTAATGTGACGATAAAAATTTTTTTGTTTTAAAAGTTTTTATACTGTTAATAGTGTTTTTGAAACAATATTTTGCGGTTCCTATTTTCGAAATGCACATTACCAAAACAAAACATTGGCACAGAACAAGATATCTGAAAATCACTGACACATAAGTTCTGGTTGGTGATCATCATATTTCGAAATTAAATTGAAAATTGTGAACAATATATAAACAATATTTTATAGGCATTTTTAAAATTGAAATATTATAGACTATAAGATCCATTTATTGGCAAAATGATATCTGACTTTAGAAACAACACTATTACATAATAATAATTAAATTACATAAGAAAGTATTTTCCATTATCGATTATCTTCTGCAAGATTACTATTTACTCTGGGTTGTTCTTCTCTAAAGAAAATTATACCAAGATTTTGGACAAAACTAAAAAATATTTTTAATAATTTGAGACATGTGAAATAAAAATGTTAACAAAGTTGTTCAGCTTTCAACCAAATTCTTAAATCTGTAACCAAAAGATCAGTTTTTAACAAAAAATATAATAGGTGATTATGAAATAAAAAATCTGTTTAATTGAAAATTACAAAGATTAGATTTTATTTAAACAGATGAACTTGCGAAAAATGGTTTAATCGACGTAAAAAGAAAGATTTCAAATTTACAGAAAAAATTTAAATCCTAATATAAAAAAGAGATTTCTACCAAAAGACATGGGTTTTTTGCCAAAAAAGGAAGACCAATTTTTTCTACTTTGCACGATTTCATAAAATTTTAGGAAAGTTTTACTGCAAAAGATATTTAATAAATGTCGAAGCGTCAAAAAATTCTACAATAGTATATTTTCAAAATATTTCAAATATTTTGTAATGTTTTAAAAATGTGTTGAATATTCTCTATTAGTTTAAAACAATTACATATTTTTGAAACTATAAAAATTGTATTTCCAAAGCTTTAGGAATTTAATATTTAAAATTTATTTTACATTTTTACGTTTCTAATAATATAAAAGATTGGTTAAAAATATCTTAATATATTTTAAAGTGATAATAATTTGTACTGAACTTTTAGAATCTTCCTTGAACCCTAAAAACAATTTTTTTTTTTATTTTATTTCTTTTTAACTTTGTTAAACTTTTTTCGCAACTTCAAATTCTTTTAGAAATTGTTTAAAAATCAGTTAAAACGTTTACATTTTTAAATACATTTTCTTAAGAATAACTTTTTATATTCAGTGCAAATTTTCCCTAAAATTTGAAGAAACTATTTAACATTTTTTTTCTTCGAAATTTAAAGAAATCTACATTTAGTTTAAAATGTCTCGAATTTTTTCCCGATTGTCAATTATTCAAAAATCTTTTTAAAAATTTGAAAACTTTGAAATATCTAGTTTTTAAGATATTTTTTTAAATTCCCGCGAAAATTAAAAAAAAAGTGTTTTAAAATATTTTAGATTCTTTTTTGGCATATTTTAAAATCCAAAAATCTTAAAATCAATATTTAGTAATAAAATCTAGTGATGTTGAAAAATTTATTTAAAAAGTTACCAACATAGTTGTTTTTTTATAATGAAAAATAATTTCCATTTTTATTTTCTCTTTTAAAAAATGAATTTTTTAAATTAAAATACCTTTTTCGGAAATTTCAATTTAAGAAGTTCCGGAAAATTTAAAAGGAAAAATAATTCTTTTTCAATATCTCAAGATTAAAAATAATTTAAATTCTGTTAAAGATTTATTGAAATCAGCCGATTCCATTTGAATTGCGAAGAATTTAAATAAATTTGAGAAAATGAAATAAAATTCTCAAATATTTTGCTGGTCTGTTTTCATTTGTAAAAATAAGTGACTAAATTAATATTTTTATTAAAGAAAGCTACAGACGTGATTTTATCTTAAATAAATGACTAAACAGGATGATCACAGTAAAAATGTGACGGTACGATAACTAGTTTATTTTGAAAAGTAACTTACCCATCACTGTGGTTTACATGCACTACTCTAAAATCATTATGGATTGCGCGCCGGGAGCTTACTGGAACTTCGTCAATCTCAACTGCAGTCAATTGGGTAATTGTGCTGCTTTCTATATTTATTTTCGCCCGTGCTTTACGTTTTATGTGAGTAAAATGTTTGTATATTCCAGCAAAAGTATTATGCGTTGACAATATTGCAAAGATGTCACCATCAAATGTTGATAATACAGTTTGCTCTTGGGTTGGCATAGCCCTATATACATTCTGTCCTTCGAGTAGTTTAATACGTCTGTTCTCTGAAAAACAATATCTTCGAAGTTCAAAAATCCTGCTAGGATTCTTCTTGGAAATAATACGAATAAATTGAAGTTGGTCAAGTGCAAATTCATTTCCGTCAGAAGAAGAAAGCCTGTTGTGTGAAGCCGCATAGCTGGAAGAAGGAGACCGGGACCTAGCACGGTGAGGAGGTTCGGCAGGAGGACGAAAACTGGCATTATAATTTTGTCTCTCTGAAGAAGTAGATGGACCACCACGAAGAGCACCAGAAAAAGGAGCGCCATCGCGCAACCATTCAGACTGTGAACTTAACTCTGCAACAAGAAACAGAGGCTTATATTTTTTTGCAGAAAGAATATTTTTGCATTAAACTCGACCGCCAAAGAAACGAGAGGTTCGGGAGTCAGGAACTCCAAAGATGCTACCGTCAAAGGGACCCTAATCCCACTCCTGTGATGTTTAGATTTCGATAGCAAAATTGTATTCGCTCCTTTTCAGTGAGCACGCTCGTATCTGTGGAGCGTTTGTATGTTTTGTGATTGTATCTTTAGAGTTTGAGTTTAATAATAATCAGCGAGAGTACCTAGCTGATAATTTCTGATTGTAGCATGAAGTAAAATCGTAGTGATTCTTTTAGTTCCTATTATTTTTCTTTTGATTGGTATTCTTTTCGAAAGAAACATGTTCTGCTATGCTGATATTTCAAAAATAATTTAAAACTTATAAATTTATATTGTAATAATACATTTTGGTATTCATTTAATTCCTTTGATTTTCAGCAAAGGTATTTTAATTACAAAATTCAAAATTTCATCGACTTCCATCTCCGCTTTCGTCCGCTTAGCTTTATCACATCAGATTCAAGGTCATTTGGAGGTCCAACTGCGAAAAGTTCAGTAAAAAAATCCAGAAAAATACATACATAGGTTTTTGGGTCATTGATTTCGAATCCGAGGCCCGTTGACCTCCTCGACATCAGGTTAAAGGTGATTAAAATATGAAACTCAAAAATATGATAAGAAAAATCTTAAAAAATACAGATATAAGTTTTTGGGAACACTGAATGCGAATCGGGGGTTTATATATGTATTATTCTAGATTTTCCTTATCATATTTTTCACTTTGACCTTTATATGATATTGAATCTGATATGATGGAGGTCAACGGACCTCTGCTTCAAAATATGCGACCCCAAAACCCTACATATGTATTTTTCTGGATTTTTTTATTGGGTTTTTTAAAAAAAAAGACTGCGTAATATCGGTAAAGTTTTCATTTTTTGAAGGGGTGCTCGAGGTGAATAGGGGGCATGAGGGTGGTCCATTTAATGTGGAATCGACTTCTTATTGTTAGTAGATACTGTAGACATTTTTTCGAATTTTTTTGGCAAAATATAAATTGGGCCAAAAACCGGCCTTAGAGAACTTTTTCCTCAAGCCAATTGAGGGATAGAGAGAAGAATCATTTCTCAGAAGTACATGCATTATTTTGCCAGCTGTCATGAATTCAAGTTTTCAAAGGAATCTTTATTATCATAAGAGAATAAGAGAAATTTTCAACATCTTTTTAGACTAGATAAAGATATTTATATTTAGGGCGAGTTTGAAAAAGTATTAGTTGGAATAAGTAAGAATATGTATAAGTTAATATATATTATAAATCTATTAAAATATTATATTTACCAATACAGATAAGCATCACCGTCAAGAAAAAATCTACAGTATAAACGTTCTTCATTTTTTGTAATCAGGGGTAAAACTAATTTATACTTTAATTAAGATTTTAATTCACTCTCTATCGAATTAATATTCTAGTGATTTATTAGAGTGTATAACTTTGGACTTTAAGTCGCAATCACATACGTTACAGGCTTCGAACTGATCTTTCTGACATAATCATGTTTATATTTCATAAATTATTTCAAGAAATGAATTTTATTTTACTCAATAGAACATTTTTTTCCCTTTCTGTCTATCGCCCATGTTTGATATTCTTATCGATATAGTTATTATAAAATTAGTAATAGTAATTAGTAATAGTAAACGTTACATTTAATCACGCAATTCGCAACTGCGTCATTAATTATTTATATAGAGTTAATTTCAAATTTCGTCTTCAGACAAATAATCGTTTAACTGGAAATATACTAGAAGATATCCGAAAATATAGATTTAGAAATATTCAGAACTGGACTGCTTAAAATATTATTTCTCTAATGGTTCTCAAAAAATTATAATTTTTTTCGTTTTAGAACATTCAGGTGCAAATGTAGGCCAGTTATTATTTATTCATAAAAATAAGAGTTATTTGAATTTTCTAAAGATACCATTTGTTATTTTTTGTCAAAAACCTTTGAGCGCAAAGAATAAACTTTTGTCAATCAAAAAAACTCAACATTATACATTATATATTATGAAGAAATTAAAGTTTTTCTTTAAAATCAAAATAAAACTAAACAATTCTCTTTATTCTATTAAAAGTTTAAAAAAAATTTTAACTCTAATACACAGTTTTTTCTCCCTCATGGTTTAATTTAAAAAGTCTTAGTATAAAATAGACACCTACTGCTTTTACTATTAAGATTTTTTAAATTAATAGCGGTTAATTAATAAACAAATTCAATTAAAAATTAAAAACAACAATATTTCCAATCAGAGTATGATAGATTTTGACAAATAATATTTGAATAGCAAGCATTCGTTAGACAAGACTTATCTTCTACGGATCAGCAAATACAAAGTTGTAAAAATTTGTGAAGGCAGTAAAGAATTACAGATGCGTAAAGAAACTTGGTATCCATAAAAAATATTAAAATTACGAAAAAATTGGAACTCTTAGTATTTAAAATATTTTAGTTGCCAATTTCACAAATAATTAATTTTTTCAAAATTGGAAAATTAAAATTTGGCAACGTAAGCGTGCGCGTATGAAAAATCTGGTATAAGAAATCAACGCCTAAACTTTAAATATTTGTTTCTTAAATATTACAGAAATTCTTGATATTTTTCAAAGTGACTCACATTCTTCCTGAAAATTTCGCAAAGCTTACAAAAATGCTATACAAACAAGAAAAAAATTCAAAAAATCTTGCAGGTTCTATGCGCCAATGTTGGAAGTCCTTTGGATTCTTTTAAAATCTTTTCAAATATAGTCTCACATTTTAAAATAATTAAAAATTTTTCCAGAAACTTTAAGAAAATTTTTGTGGTCTGTTCAAATATCTTAAAATTATTTGAAAGCTTTTAATTTGTTGGTTTCAAATCGCCAAAGATCTAAACTTTCAAACAATTTTTTGAAATAATATTCGGTTTAGAATTAGATTTGTATATTCTCCAAAGTTCGGAAATATTTTTTAATGTGTCAAAATTTTGTTTAATATTTTCTTTAAATTAGTTTGAATTTTTTCTAAAATGTTGTAATCTTGCAAAATTCAAAGTTTCCTTTGAAATCTTCGACCCAGTTTTTGATAATTTGAGGGATTTATTTAAATTTATTTTGAATCTTTTTATATTTTTTCTTAAAATTAAATTAAAAAAATCGAAAGTTAGAAAAATTAAATATAATTTCTAAACAATTGAAAGGAATATAAAAAAATGTATGATTAAATAAAACTATTGAACAAGAATCACATAAAACTGATAAGAATTCAAGTTTCATGTAAAAAGCTTCAGGTGAATAAAAACAAATTGAAAAATCTTAAAAGATTTATTGAATTCAGCGATTTTCATGAAAATTGCAACCAATTTAGAGCGAAATAAAAGAAGGAAAAAATTGTTATAAAATTCCGAAATCCTTGGGTACCCTGGTGTTATTTATTAAAAAAAGCAACTAAAGTAATATTTTTATTTATTAAAGTTGCTTTAGTGACTTAAAAAGCAACTCACATACCACACGGCTCTAAAATCAACGTAGATGCGGCGATTGGGGCTTACTGAAACTTTCTCAATTTTATTAGTGGTTAATGAGGTAACCGTTTCGCTCTTTATATTTTTTTTGCCTTTTCTTCGCTTTCATTTGACGAATACAATTATATATTTCAGCAAGAGTTTCACAATTTGCCAATATTACAAAAATGTCACCATCGAATGTTGATAATACAATTTCTTTGGCATCGCGCAGGGTTATAGAGATTGCCTCATAGAAGAGAATGCGGTCTGGCAGAAAGAACAGAACTGACAGGAGAATTTTGTCTTTTAGAAGAAAGAGAAGAAAAATCTGGGCCCTCACGAGGAACACCAGGAATCGGAGCACCATTAGGCAAATAATCAAACAATCTGCAAGAGTACTGTGATAGCAAATTCTGTTCACATCTGCAAAGTTGTTTTGTATTAATGATTTTATTTTTTTTATTATATTATGTTGTTGTGAATGTGTACTTCCTTTGCATTGTGGAAATGCTTATGTCAAAAGGATTTGGCATGCGATTGGCCAGACTATAGCTTCAGTTGAGTGGATCATGTGCTTCTAAAGCAAAAAACTAAATTATTTAAGCTTTGTGTAGATAAGAGTGTATTATCGCTTGAGATGCATCATCGCACATCTAACTTTGACCTATTTTCTAGGAGAGCATTAAAACTATGCTATGATGTCTGAATCGCAAAAATATTAGCGATTCCAGCGGCGCAATTAAGAAACAGAGTTCACCAATGACTCATGCGCGAGAATTTGAATAAGAAGCTCATGTAGTTACGGTTTACATAATAGGTTAGATTTTTGATGATGTATCTTAAGTGATGATATCGTGAAGTTAGACTTAAATTAAGCTTTGGTGTTCCTAATTCGTCCAGAACCTAGAATCAAGAAGATTTTATGGAACCAGTGTCCGCTTTTACTGCGTGAGAAAATTGTAGAAAGTGGCACCAGTATAAGCAGATGTTTTATTCAAATTAAAGACTCTCGTTAATCAATAAACCACCAAAAATAATTACATATATATACTGCAATGAAAGTGCTGAGAAAATGTAAAATAGAACAGCGAAATATAATCATTAATACTTTAAGGAATAACTCGATAAGCTGGATATGTGAAAAATAAATTGAACTGCTGGCGATCAAAAGAGGATACGAATTTAAAAAAAAAAAATTAAAATTAAGGGTCCCCTAAACTTTGGATAGGATTCAAGAAAGTTTTTTTTTTTTGAATATCAGGCAATTATGTTTATTGGTTTTAAAGTCACAATTGATTTCGGGTCTCAGCGCTGCCCCATACGCGTGCTAGTTCGCCATGCAATATCAACGTCTGTTTAAGAGCGGACGATTGGAAGGTCAAGCCGATTGCGAAAACAAAAGAGCATATGTTTATTTTGATTTTCTTCCAACAAACATATTGCACAGAAGCAATATTGTAGGATAGTGTTAGCATATATTATTCTCTTCAGGATAGTTTAAGTTTGCTTTAAATAAAAAGAACCTAAATATTGGTCAAGGCAGAAAAAGAAATAGGGCTGAAGAAAATTGGTTGAAGAATAAGAAAAAATTTTTCCGAAATAGTCTAATATCATTTTTCACATTAAATTCTACTATTTAAAATGTTAAAAGTTTTGAGTATCAAATTATTATGAGATTAATGGAGGGCATTGAATGAACAGGCGTTTCTTGTAATCAAAAAGTTTACAAAACTTATGTGTTATATTGAATGTAAAGGAATATATGACTAAGTCTAAAACTACACGGGACGGTGTAAAATAAAAAGAAATCCGACAGAAAATTTTTAAAGTTACTGAAGCTTCCTGGCGAGAAAAATGTTTGAAAAAGTTTCAATTGTTTATCGAGAAAAACTTCACAAACAGTTTTGGGACTTTGTTGATTATCATCAGCAAAATTTAATACTCCGTGCAATGTTAAAATGTGGAGATCCCGTTGAAACAAAAGCAGAAAAAGAACAACGAATAATTGAATTGGTTTCCTTATTTCCTGTTGACGAAGAAAACATTTCAATTTGTAAAAAATTTTTGTGTGGATTTCTTTGTTTAGATAAAAAGAGAAATGGGGCAAAATTCGTCAAGTGTACCCGCCTAAAAACTTTTTGTCTTCGATTTCCTTGAAAGTCCGCAAAATTATTGTCCTAGTGAACCTCTTTTGATTCCCCTAAGAGAACGTCTCTATTACGACGGGTTGTCAGTATACAGGGGCTCGAATTTTCAACCTTTCACCGCGCA
>JAAAKG020014463.1:0-20753 GCA_010014905.2 Druon quercuslanigerum | reverse complement strand
ATAGAATTTTTTTCGTGTTTTTTAGGCATAAAATTATTCTTGAAAATTTGATGATTTTCCAATCTCAAAATAAAAAAGAAACTTATTATTGTAAAAAATAAAACAAATCCCACTTAGCGAATAACACTGTTTGTAAGTGGAGATATTATAATCTCGTCCAGTAACATTTATTTCCTCGGTTCACACTGTACCTCTAGCACTCTCTTTTAGCACTTGACACAGTACGAAAAAGGAGATGTTTCAATTTCACACTGCGAAATTGGTGCGGGTTGAGGCCCTATATTTGGATACCGGATTACTATTTCCAACTACACCATCTACTTTGTATCCCACTACCCGTCGCAGTATGAAAGGGTATAGATTACAAGTTGTAAACTGTATAATTCACTATTTTTAATTCACACTGGGCAAACCTAACGTCTGCCAGCATGTAAGTGAAACCTTACAATGTGGAGCAGTAATTTGAACAGCGTGTACCAATTTTATTCCACTCTACAATGTCAAACCGAAATAGCTGCTTTCTGTATTGCTACAAATGATATTTCGACTAGTATACTTTCAGATTACTGGTTCGCACTGCATTAAATACTGTGAAAACTTCTCATTTCACAGTGGATGCGCTTTAATCCTCAGCTTTACTGTTCGAAATTGTAGATCTTACATTGTGCTTTTTCCGTGTTACCTACCTCACTTCATAAGTTCACTGAATATTTTTTTGAATATGAAAACTTTTTTTGTAAATAAAATATCGACCTGAAACTTTGGAAAATGTATTAGAGTACAGTAAAGTACGCTTAGGTACTTCATTTGTGTAAGAAATGCAATGAAAATTTGCCTGAAATTTTGAGAAATGCAAGAACCGATAGAAAACTACGTTAAAGTACAAAGTTTAATAATAAAACATGTAAAAAAAAATATTTCAGATAAATCTTATCCGGCGCACAACAAAGGACTCAGCTATCAATTCCATCGGCATCAGACGGTAACGGTTTTCACGAGTGCTGAGTCCTTTCTTGTGTGCCGGATAAGATTGAGTTGAAATATATTTTTTACGTCTTTTATTTTATCTTTTACTTTATTTTTTTTTTACTTTAACGTAGTTTTCTGTCAGCTCTTGCATTTCCCAAAGCTTGAGACCGATATTTTATGTATAAAAAAAGTTGGACCGTTAAAAAACTGTCGAGGTTCAGAAAAAATATATGTTCGGTGAAGTTCCTACCCAAATGAAGCACCTAAACGTACTTTATTTTACTCCAATACACTTTCTAAGGTTTCAGCTCGATATATTATTTAAAAAAAAAGTTCTTAGGTTCAAAAAAATATTCAGTGAACTGATAAAGTGAGGTCGGCAATATAGGTATTTGAATGTGCCACATGCCCTTAAAATATAAAATTAATATTTTTAGAAAATTGATATATTTCACAGTATCCACTATCTAAAATAACAAAAAAAACAATCAAGGACAGTATTTTTGAAAATGATATTTTAATTTCAGAATTAATATTGAATACTTTTGTATAGAAAATTAAATCGTTACTTTTTTTATTAAAAAAACATCAATCAAAGATGAAAACACTAAAATGCTCTTTAACGATCAAATATGGTAAATATTCTTTGAAATGTAATGATTTTTTATTAAAAATAAGAATTTTAGACGAAAAACATTAACATAACAAAAGATTGTAAATCCTCTATTAAAAACACTAAAATAGTCTAAAATTAATGAAAATGTTTTTATCATCTTTGAAATCAAATTTTTTATTACCTTAAGTGCCAATTTCCTGTATAAAATGCCAATAAAAATTGTACAATCATTCAAAATTTAAGTACTGAGTGATAATGTAAATAATAGTGATAAACTGACGCGCCTTATAATTTTACTAAAAATGCCAAATTATCGACGAAAAGCACTAACATAAAAAAACAAAAAATTGTTCCAAATTATAGATATCCTTTGAAATTGTTTTTTGCTTATAATAACGGATTGTAAATTTTCTTTGCAATCTATATCAATATTTACGGTCAAAATCGCTAGGTTAACCTGCAATAATGTACATTTGGACCTTTCTACGCAATAAAAGTTTATTCAATTTTTCGATATTATAGCCGAAGAAAAAAACAAGAACTTTTCTGTCAATGAGCGAAACATACCTAGTTTTTCTAGAAATTTGAATTCAAAATAAAAAAAATCAATTTAATCTGCTAAGAATACTAAATCAGAGGCCGTTTAATTCAAATGGGTTAAAAAAAAAGATAATATACTCAACCGATTCAAACAATGATGATACAGAAAGAAAAGCAAATTTGCAAAAAACTACAAAAGGGGCAAGTAACTTTTAAAAAAATTCGTGTCGTTTTTCCATAAATTTAATTTGTTTATTTTCAATGTTATTTTTCCAAAAATTTTTTTATTTTTTATTTTTAGTATATTTTTATAACAAGAGTTTATAACTTTGTAGATCTTTTTTGGTCGAACAACTTTTGTTTCTCTTTTTTTCGTCCATCGTGACGTTTTTCTAAAAAGTAAATTTTTTAAATTTTAAACTTGTTTTTTACAAAACAAAGAAAATTTGATGGTGCTATCAAACAAATTATTATTAAAAAATTCGTCCATAAATTTTGGCTTAACAAATTTTGTCAATTAATATTTGTTCGTTTCCTGTGCCGTTTAAAAAAATGTAATTTTTATTTTTTTTATTTAAAAACTACACGTTCTATAAAAAAAATTTTAATTACAAATTTGTAGCTCTTTTTTGGATGAGCAACTTTTGTCTTATTTCAAAAAATTACATTTTTTTATTAAAACAAAAACTACGCATCCTATAAAAAATTGTGTATAACAAATGTGTAGTTCTTTTTTTGGGTCAATAACTTCTGTCTTACTATTTTTTTCGTATGCTTGTCATTTGTCCAAAAATTTCATTTTTTTATTTTTATTGTTTTTTTATGAATAAAACAAAAACTAAGTGTCTTGTTAAAAAGTGATACACAATAATTTCCAGATCCTGTTTGGTGCATAGTTTTTGTAAATTTATCCTTTTTGTATCTTGCTTAGTTTGACGGCGAAATTGAATTTTTGACTTTTTTATGTCATAAAAATATGAATCTTCGATTTTTAAGTAACAGTTGTAGTGAAAAGTTTTGTCGACTTTTTTCAAGTCTTGCGTTCTTTGGCTTAAAACGTTCATTTTTGTATGTTTTTTTATTTTTTATTTACACAATGCTATAACTCTATTATTTTTCTCATCATCGAATAAAGTCGTAAGGATAAATTGTTCGAGTTTCGGAGTACTACGAATTTTCAAATCTCGAAAAAAGTGGTCTCAAAAATATTTTAAATGCTCCCATTTTTGGATTTTTATCCAAAATGGCTAGCTAACGAGCTTGAGCTTCAATTTAAGACACTAAAAGAGTATACAAAAAGCCAATCCAATCTATGAATTCTTTTAAAAGTATCGTCCTCACAGACAGTTATGCACGAATTCATATATATATATATATATACAGACACATTCATAAAAACCTGTTTTACGGGTTCAGAGGGTTTCAAAACGTGAATATCTGAGAAAAAAGGCGGAAGGAGAGATCAAATTTTGACACAAATCTAATATCTTCTCTGATGAGAATGTAAAAAATGTATAAAAATTGCTTTCATGGCGAGCCTGGAATTTTGTGCAGAAAAATATAATTTCCATGCTAAACATTTTAGTACACAGTCAACTGCACATTATTATTGGGCATTGTACAATATACATTACTCACGCTCTCAATCCGAAAATCTCGTCTGTAAAATTTAATTTTTTTGCAGAACGCGTTATTTGCCCACGAGGCAAACGGTTCATATGCACGAATATTCCATTGTTTTCATTTTACCATACAAACTCTCGGGATAAAATACAAACTTCAATAGCCATTGTGGGTTGATACGTCGCACAAACAAAACATCAGCCGGGAATGCGTACGAGCCTTTGTGATCATAAAACTTAATGAAATTGGCCCCCGGTAAAGAAAACTTCAACATTGAAATACATTTTCTACGCTAAAAATATCATATGGTCAATTACTAATTTCCGTGACTCCCTGCATATCTCCGCAATCAATTTTATGAGTATTGACAGATGTAGTTTCATGGATCAATTTTAAAAGTCCATGAAAAAATTTCAAAAAATTCTTAAAGATAGTTTTGTTCATCGAACAGAAGCTTTGTCAAAACTTTTTATTTCATTTGATACTCCCAGATATCATACAATTTTGATTGAAAAGCGGATGGAATGTGGATTTTGCGACTCACTTCATGTTAAAATTAATCTTTTTCTCTAGAATATTATGCGCCGGATTTTTCGAGAATTTTCGCTACAATTAATGCTTTCCAAAACGTCGATCCGGTTTTGTCAAAATGCATCAGGGGATTTGGGCGTTTAGGGTATCGAATTTAGCGAGGCGGATTAAATATGGACCCCTGCGAGGAGTGATGCTGCTATAGTACCCTCCCCCACCCCCAACCAAACTCCACAACAGCTTCTATTCAGTTTCGTTCCGCATTGTACTCCATTCTACTCGGTGAAATATTCAACGCACACCCCAGCTGCCACTCGTCTTATCACATTCTGAAAAACATAACGTTTGTCGTACCGAGGACAGACTTCCAAGCTTGGCTTAAGCACTCGATGAAGACTACTGTCTCATCAGCTTGGCACAAACCTCCTGAAATCTCAGGCATAAGAAAATATAGTAGAGATACCAATCAGATTTATTTCAGTTACCTACGATTTTCTTTAACGCGATAATGCGATAATTCTCGATTTTAAGTCCCCTACTGCAGAAAGCCGACCCCGAAAAGTAGACCGCCTTTGGTGTATTTTTAAGTTGTAAAATGTTTGAGATACAAAAATGCCGCTTCTCGTTTAAGTCACTCAGAAATAAAAACAGTTGCTAATATCAAAGCTTTTTTTTCTTTGACAAGGTTCAAATATGCATACAAGTCAGTTAACAAAATGTTTAAAAGGAAATAAATTCTGATGTTGACATAAATATGTCCAATTACCCGACCACTGGGTTCCCCTCGCAAAACTATAAAAATCAATTCATTTATTAATTACTACTGATTAATTTCATTCGCAGTATACTAGTTAAATATTTATGTACCTGATGATGCATTGTATGGTGGTTTTCCAATAACTTGCCATTTTTGTGTCCCAACACATATGGAATTTTATAAGATAATACAAGTATAATAAAGTAATACAATTGTCAGTTTTTTTAGCTTTTTTATAATTGTCTCTCCCTACAGATTCAAAATTTGAAATGTTACAAGACTGGTAAAAATTTATTTCCAGTATTGGCCCTGGACACTTTTTAAAAATATATGATGAAGTTTAAATGGTTTAAATGGCTCTACAAAAAAAAGAAAGACCAAACGTAAAATATTTTTCTTTTAACTTTGCCTCTAAATTTTGTAGGTTCCATGGAGCAAAATTCTTTCTCCAATTTGTTATTATTTTTCTAACAAAATTTTGTGAATTATATCGCAAGAAAGATAAAAAAATAACAACACCGAAGCCCTATGAGTTTTATTATTATTATTATTGTTACACCATCAGGCCGTTTCCCTTTCGGGTAGACGTGACTCATAAAATATAAAAATAACATTTGTAAAGAATTTTTTAAACAAACTTTCAAGAAATTAAAAAATCAAAAAAATTGTCAAGAAAATTTGAAAAAATATTTTAAAACAAATTTTCAAAATAATATTTGAAACTATTATGTTTTAAATATTGAGAAATGGCACTTTTCTGCCCACTTCAAAAATGGACAAAATCACTTTCTTAGACCCTTAGAAGTAATATTAAGTCATATAACATACAAATGAAGAAAGGCGAATTCTAGGATTTTTCTATTTAAAAGAAGATGCATGTATCACAATAACACCATGAGAAAACCCAAGTATAATTTAAGATTGGAATCGACTAAATATTGCTTCCAAGGGTCTAAGAAAGTGATTCTATGCGCTTAAAGCCAATTTTAAGGAGGGCCGAGAAATGGCCTTATGGCCCCTCTTCTTTTGATACACACAGAAAAAAGAACCTTATATTTAACTGAAAACCAAGTTAAATCTACTGATATTTCAAGTACGTATATTGACAACACGACAGTTAAGTAAACGTTACAATTAAGGGCAACTAAACATGACTATCATACCAGTTACCAGTGCACTGAGAGAAAAAAGACACTTGCCGTCTTCCATTAGTACAGCAGCTTGGAGTAGTTGTCAAACTATAGCGGGGCAATAGCCGTCTCGCGTGGGGCATCCACTATCCCTTTCGCTTGGTACAGCCGCAGTTTGCATGCAAGAATACTCAAGTTGTTCCACTATAGCGAACGTCAAACCACACGAGCATTTCTATAGGTTAGGTTATGTCATTAAGCTTACCTTTGAAAATGTTTTGCACCTCTTCTCCAAAATGATGCTTTGTAAAAAAAAGATTCCATAGCTCTTGGTATTATTCAGAAATACGTGTTATAGCACAAAAATTCAAACATTTCTGTAAATAAAGAATTCCAAACGACAACACACCAAAGCACTCTGATGTGCGTGATGTGCGTCATGTGCGCATAAACGTTATATTTGAAAATGGGTAGACTGTAGCACGCATACAGTTGGCGCTGCTACTGCACGGTTCCGATAACGCGTACATCTCTTATGGAGCGCCGGCTGCCCCTTCAGGAGAAACGACCACTGTTACTCAGATTGGACGAGAGGCTAAACTCTGTGGTGCTACATGTATCCTTTTTTTCTCTCAGTGTACCAATTCTCAAGTGGTGCTGACCTGCGTATCAGTAGATTTTACCTATCCAGTCGCTATTCTGTACAGATCCTCGATGCTGCAATTACGAATTATCACGTCACTTTGACGAATAATATAAAGGGATCTAACTTTTTTAACCTATATAGGCTATAGTTTAGACAGCACTATAAATTGTGAAAAAGTATTACTAAAAAAAAATTAATAAATAAGCGCACGATTAATTCTTATATATATTTTCAGATATTCTTATAATCAATCGGTATTTGTAAGTTAAAACGCTTATAATGTAATTGAAATTTCGCACGCAATGTGGGGGGGGGGGGGGGTCGAACGCATAAACCTAAGCACGCAAGTCAATCGTCTTAACCACTACACTATTACACGAATTGCGATCTGTAAAATAATTTCGACATGCATTCGTAACTGAGATGTGGCGACCTCGAGAACGACTTCTGAATAAGCGCTCATGTCATTGCGGCACACAACAAAAGCTCTCGCATTTACCTTATATCCATGAAAGTCAGCTAAAACAGTTACGGAACACAAAAACGTCCTGCTCCAATGAACTCTCAAGTGTACGGGATCTGTGAAAAAGTTGTCCCATCTGAAATTTGGTTGTTTTTTTTTATAAAATCCCTCCCTTGCTAAGGAGGAATATGGTCTAATGTGGCGACTGTCACAGAAATGTCACAAAGGAATCTGTTTTAGGTGATGCAATTCATCCATTGGCGATTGCGCCGTGAATTCATCCCGTGGACCACGCGGATAGGTTTCGTTGTTATGACTTTAGGGGCGAGCTAAGCAAAGCACGGATCGGTAGTATGTATCGATAATTCAGTAATATTCACTGCATTACTATTTTTATCTCGGTTCAGTGCATTTTACATATCTTACCGTTTGTGATACTAGGGAACAGATGTTCATTTTACTAAATTATAACCGTTAAATTAAACTTAATTTCGTTGTGACATTTACGAAATGATAAGTAATTTTGAAATTTTCACCCTCTTATTAAGAGCAGCTACGTTTACAAGAAACCCTCTACATTTCTTTATAAATTAATGTTACATTTATTTTTTCTGCGTGTAGAATATACAGTACGAGAAATTTAATTTGATAGATTTTGAAACCCACGTTAGAAATGTGATTAAAGTTCGCGGCGATTAAGCCCTGCTTGAAGTATTTTCGATAAATACCGGCTGAGGTAGCATGTACTATTGACCGGCCTATTTTCCATTTTTGACCAATTTTCGACTTTAAACTCAAATTTTCTGCATGCTTCAACGAACTAAATACACAAAATTACGTGGTGGCCGCAGTCTTCCATCTCTTGTTTAACCTTCATAATAATGTACTTTTAATAAAAGAATAATTTAGACACAAATTAGTGTGAAAAATCAATAGTCTAGGTCGAAAATCTTTCTCATGTCATACGCATAAAGTACATCCTACGACACATACCTATGACAACCGATAAGAATCATTACTATATTTAGAACTTCGATTTGCTCGCATGTTGGCAACCAAAATTAAAATCTATTTGCAAATCGAAAACATATGCAAAATACATGATAAATGTTCTAAGCGATGTTAAGTAAAGGTAATTATAAAATAATTATTAAACAGAATTGAAAGAAATAGAAATTTAAAAACAGTTGCAAAATTACAAATATTATTTAGAAAATTATCCAAGAGAAATAAAAACTACTTACAGTTTTAAATCAACAGAGACTACTAAATTATGATTTCTAAAAGAGGTAAGAATTCTGTGTTTAAAGATCTAAAATTATTTTTATTTTTACATTTCTCTTTTTGTTAAAACCGGAAATTTCAAAGCGAATCCCAGACATCCAGAGTTGTGTGGAAAGATTCTGGACTGATAACTGGCAATTAAGGAATCGGAGTCCACGATGAATATTTTGAGCTCATTCCTCCCTTCTCAGGCTGAACAGCCACATTTCAAGCACCAATGTAGGCAGAACCATTCTTCTGGATGGAACGCTGGGCGCTGAGTACTCTTAGCAAAATGCAGTCTGGAATTGACTTGCGCAAAATACTGAACTCAGTCCCTATTTTTCAAATTCAATTTTTTTACGCGTGACAATTAGAGATTCTCAAGGAAAAGTTGAGATACGAGATACTCTAACTTTAATTCGTGCCGCAGTGCCGGAACTAGTTGACTTTTCACTGATTTTGACTCACTCGAGTTGGAGAGATTTTTAAATTCTAATTTATATTGCAAAATAACACGAAAATTATTAACTATTGGGAAGGTAATAATATTTATATACTTTAAGATTTTCATTAACAAAAAAATTAATAAAAAAATAATACTTTTAAAACTTTTCGCGCCCCATGAAAATATTAGATTTCCGGTCTGTATTATTTTTTGTAAAAAATTTATTTGCGCTGGCTTAATGCTAAGCTGGCCAAACATTGCTGTAAAACGTAGGTACTAAAAACGATTTTAAAGAAAATTCATCTTATAGAATAATTTAGGTCTTATTTAGGGCTCTGAGAATATGAAAATGAAAAATTAAAAAAAGTTTTAACAATTTTTGTTTAAACAATCCTAGTAAACTGTAACTGATTATCAGTTAAATTCTACTAATTGCCATAGCTAGAACTGATCAACTGATGATTAGTAGAAATTTGCTGATTTCATTGGTAAAATAAAAGTTACTAATTCATGCAGTTATCCGAAAGAATAGAGCCCGACCCCGGTACCACTGATTGAATAGTAAGATTTCAAGTGATGAAATCAGTTAAATTTAAAAGGTTATATTTCACATACAGTCTATTCTGCTTTTAAATGAATTTAATTTAAAAATAAGATTCGAAAAATTTTAAAAACTCGACGTTTGCAGACGCTTGTCTTCCCCGAGTGTTCCACAATACATATAGTTCGACACTTTGACGGTGCTTGACAGGACTCGTCCTCGGTGAGGATCGCTCACCGCGTTTGGGTGGCGCTCTGCCCAAACGATATTGATAGAAGGAATTAAAAAAATATATTCTTTTATTACATAAAATCACCTTTAATGTATTTTTTCGTTGTATTTTATTAGGTTTCAAAACCAATAAACATTACATTTCGATGAAGATATTTAAACTGATTTAATTAGTAAAATTTTTACTAATTCGAAGTAAGGTAGTTATTTTATGTTCTTTAATCTATTTTGTGTTTCTTGAAAATCATAATTGAGTTCTCTAATCCTACAAAATAGTCCAGAATATTTTGAGAAAATTTTTTTTATCTCAAAACAATGAAGACTTTTGTATTGTTACACCGTCAGATTCCAAGAGCCTATTTAAATGTAATTCAAAGGGAGCTGAATGTCAGTAAAAATTAAGGCTAGTTCACCGTTCATTAAAATTTAATTCACTTTGATAGAAATCAAGCGTTTATGAAACTTCAGTTTTTGTCGTCTCTTAATTGGATTTTTTTTGCTCTATAGATCCGCTTTTAATCAATATAAAATAGTTTCTTTGATGTAAAATCTTATTTTCGTTTATTGCAAATTTCATCTCTTTGCATACGCTCTTCATTTTGGAGGTTGTCTCACAATCGATTACAGTAGCAATCTTGAAAGATTTGAGAGAAATTAACTATTAGAATTTATAATAAGTTTGTTTCGACCGTTTTCCGTATGGTTGCATTACGTAAGCGTGTAATCAGCAGATACTTGCATCTCCTTCAAAAACAGCGATCTTTGTAAATAATTGCAAATCTTCGACTCAAGAGTACAATAGAGACCTTATCGGATGGGAAACGATGGTAATAAATATCGAGATGGTAATAAAAAGAAAGTGTCAGAAAGAAAAGAAAAATGCCTTTAAAGAAAGCAGAGGATTCTGCCACACGAACGATCCTGTTCTTATGAAACGAGACGCGGGTGGTTCATTGCACTTCTCACGGATTTTTATCCAGTTTTTTACTTAAAGAAATTTTTATTTGATTTTATTTATGTTATTTTCCAGTAAATTAGTTTAATATTCTAAGAATACAAATTCTTAACTAATTTATTGGCTTCTTATGGCATATTTTATTTTTAGAAATTTGCTTACGTGAAGTTCTGAAATTTCTGGGATTTCAACAATATTGATATTTCATTTCAAATAGTGACAAAAATAATATGAAAATTTTCTACCTGCTAACTCCTTTGAATCAGTCAATTAATCAATTTCCAATCCCCACGCAGGAAAAGGCTTAAGTTTTCTTACATATTAATTTTGCTATACAAATTCCGTATACAACTCTTGCACTTTAAAATCAACAATTCTAATACATAAATAGAAACGAATTAAGGTACCCCAGTACGAGGTAGATGCCAGTATCCGCTAACAGATTATCTTTTGCGAAAATATGCGCGCGTCCGCATGAAAAGGGCCCTCAGGGACGGTTCTAGTTTAGGAATTATTCATGTTTATCTCAGTGGATGACAAAATTATCATTTTTGGGCTTGCGGAAGGGGGGAGGTGATACTAGGACCTAAAGTGAGTGACAGTGAAACTCTTCTATTGCGCCACTTTTGGGGCCTGCGATGGGTGGGTGCAAACCTGTTAGAGCCCGCTCCGGATGTAAACGTTATTTTTTGTTCACGCCTGAGAGACCACCGTACACCCACGCTGCACCTTTTACTCCTATCCGTGGCACGGCGTTCATTCTCGCAAGAGCTATAGCGGGAAGCGCTTTGAAAGGCTGCACCGTAATTGGGACTATACTTATATCCAGATAGTAATTAAAAGAAGGTATATTTGAAAAGTCCGCGGTCTAAACCTGTTAACTTATATTTCAGAAATTTTACACTGGGAAGGAAAATCGCTGTTATTTTTGCAATTATCGATATTTTTTAAAACTGTAAAATGTTTTTTGTTCTTTTATTATAGAAAAATAATACACGTTAGTCTTATAACATTTAAATTAATATGGAACATTATGGCATTTGAAAGCTATTTATATACTATCTACAAGGGGCTCAGCGCTCTAAACCTGTTATCTGTAGTGTTCTACCTCTGGTTTTCTATTGTTTCCCCGGGCACCCATGTTACTGTGTTGTTTTTCAAAGCAGCGGGTAAGTTTAATATGGCATAATGTTTGGAACCGCAAACCGAAAATATATGTGCTTGCACAAATTTAAAATAGTTTTTTGCAAGAATTTGCTAATTGTTAGTAATCGAGACGCGTCACTCACCTTCGTATTACCAGCGATCTGTAGACGAAAAAATCAAAGATGACGTGAAAGTAGCCAAAACAAAGTTTGGATAAATACATACACCATACACTTAACTACACACACACTGCCACGTGTCTCACTGGCCTATTCTACGAGTAAACTGAGCCGTTGTGAGAATAAGTACGGATTTCCCATAAGATGCCATAATCAATTAACAGGTTTAGACCGAGGACCTATGCCCTACATACCAAAACCCTATTTTCGAAAATCCATTAAAAAAAATGAAAGAAATTTTGCCGTTTCGCTTGCGGAATATTAATTCCCGATAAAAACGTACCAGAATATAAAAAAAAGTCAATTAAAAAAAATTCAGGTAACAGGTTTAGAACACGGATCACAAACATTCAATTTGGGCATCCAATGCCCAATTCACTAGGATCAGTTACACGGCACGTCTCTCACCCAGCGGCGCTGGCCTGATGGTAGCGTGTCTACTTACTACTCCAATGTTGTGAGAAAATTAAAACTGGGAGCCTTTTTCACACATTTTTTCTGAATTTCGACACTTTTTTAACGTTCGAACTTTTTTTATACATAAATTATCGGCCTTAAACTTTGAGAAATGCAAGAGCTAAAAGAAAACTACGTTAAAGTACAAAATTTAATAATAAAAGATGTAAAAAAAAATATTTCAAATAAATCTTATCCAACACACAATAAAGGACTCACAACTTAGTACGAGCCAGCATGTTACAGCCTCGTCTACAGGCCGCCAGGGTTAAGATTTTCGTGTACAGCAAGAAAACCATTACCGGCTCATGCTGATGGAATTGATTGCAAAGTCCTTTGTTGTGTGCCGAATAATATTGAGTTGAAATAGTTTTTTTTACATATTTTATTATTAAACTTTGAACTTTAACGTATTTTTCTGTCAGCTCTTGCAATTCCCAAAGTTTGAGGCCGATATTTTATGTATAAATAAAGTTCGAACGTTCCAAAATATCAAGGTTTATAAAAAAGATTTGAAAAAGGTTCCCAGTTTTAATTTGGTCGAAAATAATTTTCAGTGAAGATCCCACCCAAATAAAGTATCTGAACGTATTTTATTGTACTCTGATTCATTTTCCAACGTTTCAGCTCGATATTTTATATACAAAAAAAGTTCACAGGTTCAAAAAAATATTTAGTGAACTGATAAAGTGAGGTCGGCAATATAGGTATTTGGCTATGTCACATGCCCTTAATTTAGTATGTAATAGTTACCGCAATGATTCATCATTTACCCATAGTATGATTTTAAAACTTTTTTCTATCCACCTAATACTAGTTTTCCCTACATAAAATTTTTAGCAATAAATCATACATTTTCTAGATTGAGGAACAGTATTTGAACAATAACTTTGTAGGGAACAGATCATAATTGTTATTCTACGTAATTCTAAGCAACGTGCTGCCAAGCTTTTATTCGTTTTTAATAAATTAATCATTTTTGTGTAAATAAAGTTTGTTGAATTCTTTCCAATTCCTCCCAACACACTTCACACTTTAAGTGAATTAAAAAATGGGAAAATTACACAAATTATGTCTCTTATAACTTCTGAAATCTCATTAAATTATTTGAAATTTTGTCACATACAATGGCACGAAATTCCATGATTACAAGGGATTTTAATCTTCAAATTTGAAGAGTACTATTTAAACTTAAATCAGTGTGAAATACGACACTGAGTGAGTCAAATCAGTAGCAATTTTCACATGAGACAAGGTACTACAATCAAATATAAAAATTATCAGTGCATCTTCACTGTGAATCAGCACCTTCTTCTATAAAAATTAGTAAGAACTACTACAATTCAGGCAAAGATTTAAGTAGTTAGTATCGTAGTTATTATTTAAAAAATTAACATTCAGATTTCAAGTTAAATCTCACTTTTAGAGTATGTTATTTAACTAATAAAATAGTGACATTTTCATGACGTATGTGTAACTTTCTCTACTAGCAGTCAGATAAATTTGTCTAACAATTAGTTATAAAATTGACTACCCATTATTTAATTTTAACTTATTGGCGAAGCAAAAAGTCAGCCATAATGTGACCAATAATTAGTCCAATTCAACAAATTTTCTTTCCGAAAGTTGAGAATAATTGCTAAAATTAGGCATTCTACTATGTGATATAAATATCTTTCAGTAGATGATATCGCGAAAACGAAAGATTGTTCGAAAACAAAGGTCAAGATCTCTATATGCAAGGAAATTGGAGATTAGACTAGCCAGCTTTACGTTCAGAAGTGGCCGTCTGTCACACTCTGGTTAAATTAGACTACGAGAGTATCGAGAGGGGATAATTAATTGTAATTGCCGCCGTATCTGAGCAGCAACGAGTCACGACAATAAAGTAAGCATTTAATCAGAGGCGCGCGTTTAGCAGATGAGGCCAGATAGGATTCCACAGAGACATCTGAGATACGCTCCATCGCCTAACTCGATGAAACGCCGCGCAAGATATTTAATGTCGAGGTTTCGAATTTGCAGTCTTTGTCACTGTCAACTAACTAGTAATCAACAATCGAACTTTATCGCTTTGAGAATCAGTTAATTTGAGGGAAAGCTGTTTTCGCTTCAGAATCATACAGAACTGTAGATTAAATTTGAAATCGTAAATAATTTTGTGAAGTTCAATTTGCCACTTTTCACGACTTGTAACTTTAAATCCTTTTTTTAATGCTTAAAATGAAGTTTTTAAAATTGGAACCCCATATTTTGAAATGGATAAAATTAGTAAACGTTCAGTTTCGAGTGTACAACTTTTACATTCTTAAATTGCTCAATTTAAATGCTTCTTCTTTTTAATTTTTCGCATTTTACTGTTATCCAATTTGGACTTTAATTAAAAAACATGTAATTTAATTTTTCACCTTAGGAGCAGAGGCCCCATAAAACTAATCAGAATGTCAGTAACGACTAAAACGTCATATTACTTTGATAATTTCAGAGATAAAATGAAGCTCTTTAATTAGAGATTAAAATTTGTTATATTTTATTTACATTTGTCGAAGTGTCTCGTCGCCCCGAAATTCGAGATGAGTACAGTCTATCCCCTTTTCCAGCAACCATAATTTTTCGTGACGACTTTACACAACCTACTTTTACATTTTTTAATTGAAGTTATATAATTTTATGGAAAAGGTCATTCGTTGAAATTGTCTCATTGCGACTTATGATACGCATCACTTGAAGTATCATAAAATCAAACTCTCACCGATTTAACAGAAAAGCCTTTTCCAGAAACTTTACTATAGGGTTAATTATAAACTACAGAGTGTCTGTGGGGTAGTATTCCAAAGGACAAAAGCGAAGCGTTCTTCA
The DNA here is from genome assembly GCA_010014905.2 of Druon quercuslanigerum. Lineage (NCBI taxonomy): Eukaryota > Metazoa > Arthropoda > Insecta > Hymenoptera > Cynipidae > Druon > Druon quercuslanigerum. Next base: position 5,400 of record JAAAKG020014463.1, on the reverse strand, counting down.
AACACGTCGGCTGCTTTGCTTTGCGAATCGAACCCGCGCCAGTGTGGATACCAAGGCTGCAGGATTGGAACGTAAGAAAAGCACGATACCATCTGACCCACGATGACTTCCGGTTCAGATTCCTTGTAAGTGTTGAGTTTGGAAAGTTCGATATTTAACATTTTAATGTTTATATAAAGTTATTGTACATAATTTGATGCGCTAGAATTTACAATTTTTCAATTTGCACCGCTTTAATTTGAAGATGTTAAATTTGATCATTTTGAAGAATTTTAAGTAATTATAGTTGAATTCTTCCAATTTCAGCTGACTACATCCAATTCCAAATTAAAGTTCCTTTTAAAAACATTCACTTAATTAATACGTTGCCGATTTATGAATGCAACTTTGTAAACTTTTTTTAATTCAAAATTTCAAAGCTTGCATTTAAAATCTTTAAAACTTCTAATATTACATGGTTCAATTTAAACAAACTGAATCTTGAGGATAGTAAAAACGTAATTATTAATAATGTAGACTTACAAAGTGTTTAAGTTTCTCAGGTTTTTATTACACATGGATAATTTTTTCTCGTGTAGAAATCGAATTAGGAATCCGGTCGGTACCCGGCTGGATACACAGAAAACGTACGAGTAAATTTTTTTGCAATTAATTTTGTATTTCTACCTGCTGGTATACTTAGAACATAAATATTACCCTAGTGGGATTTAAAGTGTCTACTATTACCTGTTGGAACGAATAAATGATAGGGTAAGGATTATCAACCAAGGGTAATTTTTGTTGTAGGTAATCTTTACCCTGATATCCGGCTAAAAATTAAAATTAGTTTTTTACATTCTTATCGCAATGAGAAGGTATTAGTTTTATGTAAAAAATCAGTATCGCGGGATTCATTAAATCTGTACGTTTTGAGACCTTCTGACTCCGAAAAAAAAACAATTTTACGTAGTTTCTGTGTAACGTAGTTGCCATCGTTGTCGTCTGCATACCGGATAAGTTTGGAAAAACTACACGGATTGGATTGCGTTTTAGTACCACGGATGGGTAAGTAAAATTCCCTAGATAATTAATGTAGTTTTTTACGGTAAAATACTAGATATTGTACGTGTCTAGTTTCTTACACGATGTAAATTACGTGCATACGGAATTTTAAGTTCGGCGGTTCCCCTTTCTTTCCACAAACATAAACTTTGAAACTTTTTGGTAGACTGTGGAGGAAGGACAAAGGCCAAGCGCGTAGCGCTAGGTAAAAAATGATCAAGCTCGCAGCGCGAGATAAAAATATTATCAAGCGCGAGATTCAACAGACTCGCTTAAACTTGCGCTCCAAGCGACAAATTGGTAATTTGATTTGACTTTAAAGGCTCATTGTAAAGAGTGCGTGGAGCATTAAAAGTCAAATCAAATTAAAAAATTCTCACCTGGAGGTTGGAGAAAATTGAAGGGTGAAAATTCAAAAGTATGTAATTGCCATTTTCCAAATTTTACGAGCCAGAGGAAAAACCTTTGCATTTTGACATTTTTTAATACTTTATTAATTTGTGAACTATTATTAGTAGATTATCATAAAATATATAACGTAGCAAAATTTCAAATGCTTCCGATCAAAATTACGAAGAATAGAGCCTTTTCAAATTGGTCGACGCATAAATCTAGGTGGTCCGGAAATTCAAAACTGGGTAAGAACCAATAATGATCATGTTACATCGGGCGCTCGACATAGAACTTTAAAACGCATGTACTAAAATGCATAGAAGTTTAACGGGGAAAAAATAGTTTTCGATTTATTCAAAAAAATTGTATGAACATTTATTACTTGCATCATGATGATGATTGTCGTCCCAAAGTTGGGCCAGAATTGGGCTTTTCGCCCGTCGCCGGCGCCTGTTACCAACATCGGTACTACCATGGTAGCTTGAAAACACCTTAGTCGGCCTAACTCTGGTTAGCCTATTTCGTTTACCAAAACTTCGCATCTGGGTGTAATTTGGAATTTTCACCCTTCAATTTTTAATCAGTGTTGTTACATTTTTCTAGCAATTGCTGAGGTAAATCGGAGAGTTGCGATTAGCAAGACATAAAGGATGAAGTGAATGGAAACACCAGATGCGGAGGTTTGAGGGCGCCAGACATAGTGGTAAATTTGAAAATTTACAGTGTGAAAACTATCTGAAATTTGAGAAAATTATAAACAAAGAAACCACTCTGCTGCTGAACACTGCAGAATCGATAATATTATTATTTAATCTAAGTTAAAACACTGCACAAAAAGTAAATGTTTGTTTGGAGAATTTAAAGAAGCTAATTTCTGCTTACCAATATATCCGGCACTGTTTTGGAATTTTCCACTCAAGTTACAGAGTTCTAGGTTTAAACTGAAAAAATTAACTCTGAATGTTCTATAGTTTTCTGCCTATTTCTCATTAGGATCCAGTGATATGATTTACCTATTATTTACTACATCAATTACTATAACTTATCAGGCACATTTTAAAAGATAAAGCTGAGATTGTTAAATTTTGGGACAATTATAAGATTTGTGGAACAACACAGAAGGATCAGAGAACCTTTTTTCGTGCCAGGGATTAGAGGCTGGGCAATTTGCGCAACTCTTTTACGCCCGTTGGATCATATTTATCTCCAAGGGTTTGTCCAACCGACTCCTAGACAAGGGGAGCCAAGGCGTAGGTATCGGAGACACACATTATAGCAGACGAACTGTGTTACGCGCAGGTAAACATATCCATTACGTGAAAACGGGAAATGGGCTTCTCTGCCTTGTGCGCTCGACGTGTTTCAAATTAGACATTGCTTGACGGAGTATCGGAAGCTTACCTCACTATCTTCCGATTCACGCATTAGTATCTCCCGGCGTATACATTATGATCCGCTAACTCATGATCGATCTTCCGATTTGCTCCAGACGTCGAGTCTTATCCGCCGCATGGATTTCTGTATAGAGGCCTCGATAGACATAGTACGAGCGGATGTGAGAGATTTTTATGAAGTTTTACCTGAAACAGACGCAAACAGAGTTTTTGTTAGTTTTATTTGTATTCACTTTCTTTTCTGTTAGTTTCTTCAAAATAGGAGTACTGAAAATAGATGATTGAGAAATATAGCAGAATTTATACTGTACAAACACTAGAAACTCGGTCGTTGGTTCAGTTGCTGTTTTTTCAGCTAATCCTTATTGTGTAAATAGGACAGGGATATGCGTTCAACTAAATTAGCCGCTCCTGTTCCGTTAAAATAGACTACATTTCCCTCAATCTTTAGTTAACAAGTTTCTCCACAAGAGTATTTCGCATTAAAAGTTAATATTTTTCTTAACAAAGTACACTGATACAAAATGAATAGTTTGGGACTACTATCTTTTTACTAGTAAAGCATTCATTGGTTCTTACAACTGTCTAGTTCGTAACGCCGACTAAGCAAACAGTCAGCTTAGGAGGCCGTTTGTGATATTCGTGACTAATCCATGTTAGTAACGTTTTTGTATTTAGAGTTGCTACTAATCTAGTCATCTTTAACACTAATTGACTTCTCTAACAAATAATTTAGGCGGCATACCTATTTTATTTTCTTATCTTAGTTGGTACGACTGAGAATGCGACAAGCATGCCAACATACTTACCTGCGGTAAGACGACCCAGAACGTTCAGACAAGGACGTTATAACTCGCTTCACTTGAAGTCTCGTTTTTATTTCAATGATGGGATTATCAGAAGTGTTAAAAAATTTAGGCTTCGGTGATTATATCAAAGCATTTGAAGGTATGTAATATGAATTTGATATAAAATGGAAAGATTTTCAAGTCTTACTGGAAATCCTAACCTACAGAGTGTATCTGCAATTAAAAAGATCTTAGTGGGCATGGGCCCGTCTTTTTTCGCATCCTCACTGGGATCTTTTTAATTTCGATTTCGATAGTATAATGACAGCTATTTTAATTTTTCCCGGTAAAAAAACTAAAATAGTCATACCCAGGTTAGTAGACATGACCTATCTGTATCACTAAGTTCAACTACCTACAGATAGTGGTTTTGACAAACTGAAGTAGTTAGTTTACCTAATTAGATAGCAACGACAACTACCCGTGCCCCAGGTAATAAAACTAGTTCTTATCACTAACTAAATAGCAGTACCATTATGTACTAACTAAAATAGTTGACCAACAATTTTATTAGTTGCCCTAACTAATAGTTTTTGTCAGTGTACACTATTCTAAACATTCCATCAACGATTTGCGTTTGTTCCAGCTGCTTAGGCAAAATTTTGTTTTTAATAATGACTTCTAAAAGTTTGGGAAAACAATTACGTTATACGCAAAAGATATTGACTCTTCCATCATTCGAAAGTGACTGATGTTCATTATTCGTACGCTACACATGAAGTAGCTAATCATATTAGTTTCCCCTAGAGATCCTCAAGGGAGAGTTGGGACGACTGAGAGTCGTTTCTGATTGGTACGTCCAACCGGAATAAGAAATTCCTTTGTAGCGCGCAATTTTTAAATCAAATTTATTTCCGCTCTTCTTTTTAAATAAATACACAGTAAGAAACCGCAGTGTAAATATGTTAAAGTTCTGAAAATTTAACAGGCGGCATTCTGTAACATTTCTGTTTAATTAAAAATGATCTAATTGTGATTAACAATTTTTCGATACTATGGATACTAGGGTGGACCAAAGAATCGCATTTGAGAAATTTCAACGGGCTTCGATGCCAAATCCTTCTCGCGTAGAAAGAAATTATTGCCTATTTCTTTATTTTGAAATAAAATGATTTCTAGAAGGCTGTGTGCAAATTTTGCGTCTGATGGAGTTTAACAAGTAAAACATATACTTTTTTTCCTTCTTCGATTTTGTCCAAGAAATTATAAGTCAATTTATTTACCTTTTTATAAAGCTGTTCTCATCTCAGTAAAGACAGATTTTATCAATTTTAATACATCAACAAAGTTATAAAAAATTTAAAGCATTTCGAAAGTTGCATAAAATTGTAATATTTGTAGACGCGTAGCGAGCCTTAGACATAAATGTTTAACTTGAAATATTCAGCAAGCCGTTTTAAGTATATTGATAATAGATTTATAAAAAAAAGTTCATTATTTTTTAATTTATAACTTTGAAGCTATTACAAAAATGAATAAAAATTACAAATTGCAGTTAAACAACAGTTTTTCGCCGAACCTGAAGAATTTATGGCAACTAAGAACTTAAAGTGCCTTATTGTTAGAAGCTTAGGACTTGCAAATTCAGGCTCAGCCATAAAGCCTTCTGCTATAGCTACAAGCCCACACCTGTAGCCTTGGCTAAGTTACCCAATATTTTATTTCCATGAATTCTTGAATTCCTAGACTATATCGACAACGCGCATGACAAAAATTTAGAAACG
>JAAAKG020014452.1:0-20753 GCA_010014905.2 Druon quercuslanigerum | reverse complement strand
AAAAATTGACATTGTGATACGAGAATTGCCCTTATCAGCTGACATTGACTTACATTTTCAATCAAAAAGAATGCCTTTTTAAGAAGATTCTTGTATTTTAAATAAATTAATTAAATTTTTAAACGAATGTTAAAGCTTCCCTTGAAACTGATTATAATAAAATGTAAATATGCTCGAATGAAAACCTCGAAGCTGATGGTCTATGAGATAACGACTTAAAAATATATATGTATTATATGATCGAATAACCTACGAGAATACTTATTAGTTATACTGTTCATCTGACTCTTTATAAACACATTATTCAGTGTTTCCCAGAGTTACAAAATATGAGAATTATTCATACCCGCGTATTCTTCATGGTGCCTATTTTAATTTTATTGGTAAATATGATATAATTAAAGCAGAAAGTAATTTGAGTTTATGTAAAAGGAAATTTGGCCAGTGAGAGATTTATCCACTCGCCACGTCTGCACGTCCACATATGGTACAATTCTAACTGTATTCGTCGCTATTTCAATTTTGCATGTCTAGCTTAAACGACCGATTTTCTAACTAGCCACCACTGCATTTACATATTACATACTAGTCGTCCAAAAGATACACTTGCACAGTTCGGACACTGTCAACAATGTGCCTCAAAATGGAGGTATGTGCCATATGCGAACGGACTTGTTTGGCGTATCATTTCTTCGGATAGACGTATGAGTTAGATATTTGATTGATTCTTGACCTTTTTTTTTGTTGATGACTGCTGTCATCAATGAGAGGACAGAGCTCGTTAAGAAAAGTTTAAAATTAGTTATATACTTTAGGGCCTTATCCACCACAGTTTGCAATATTACGGCCTAGGGTTTATTATGTACCAACGAACAATTATCTTGTACAAAAAAAATTAACACTCTTGCTTGTTTCTGCAGAGTTAAGCTCACCGTTCGACTCTTTACCTAATGGCGAACCTCTACCTGGTGTTACACGAAGTGACACATCTGATTCAAGAGGCAGATTTCCATATCCTGGCGAGCCACATCTTCGTGCCAGGTCTAGGTCTCATCTTGCCAGTTCTTCTCGCGCCAGGCATCGTTCTTTACGTGTGCTTTACGTATCACATAATATTATCAAAATATATTTCGAATAATGTAATTATATATAGCAGTACACTCAAGTGCAGAAAATTTTTGTAAAAAGACTATTTTTAATTTTCGTAAATAACGGCTTTTGTCATGTTTGGTAAGGACCGATGCTCTAAATGTTCGCACCTCAGAGTTCTTAAACGATCTCGTTCGCATACGGCACATGTCTACATTTTAAGGCGCATAGTTGATAGTTGTCGATCTATGTAAGTTTATCTTTAGGATCACGAGTATACAATATGTAAATGCAGGTGTGTGCAGTTAGGAAATTGTTCGTTTAATCTAGACCCGCAAATTTTCAAATGCGACGTATATAGTTAGAAGTGTACCATATGTGAACGTACACACGTGGCGAGTGGATAGTTCTCTCACTGACCGAATTTCCTTTTACTTACACTCAAATTATTTTCTACTTTTAAAATTCGTATAAATTTCAGAGCAATATGGACATTTTCTAAATTCCACTTGTTTTAATTTTTCATTCATTTTATATTCTCCGTGAATGGATTGCAGATTAAATATGACAAATATTGTTTTTCATGCAGGCTAAGAAAGTGCGCTAAACACCACAGGTCTTTTAATTTATTATATTTACCAATAGAATGAAGAATGGCCACCAAGAATAATACGCGGGTATGAATAATTATCATATTTTCTAGCTCTGGGAAACACTGACTAATTTGATAATAAAGATTCAGATCAACAATATAACTAATAAATAGTCTCGTATTTTATTCGATCATATAATACACATATCCTTAAGTTAAGTCAAGTAAAGATGGTTTGATAAATTTTTTACCACCCTAATGTATAATCTAGTCCTCATTAAGTTAATAAGTCTTAGATACTTTTTTGCAAGAAATAAATATAAAAACGAGTTTAAACGAATTTATTATCTTACACTATATATATTACTATACTACTATATTACTATATATTATACGATTGTTGTTCTGAGTCTTTATGAACAGATTAATCAGTGTTTCCCAGAGCCAAAATATATGAGAATTATTCATACCCGCGTATTATTCTTGGTGGATATTCTTATTTCTATTGGTAAATATAATAATTCAAAAAATATCTAATGCTCAGTACACTTTCTAAACCTGCATGAGAAACTATATTTGTCACATATAATCTGCAATCTATTCAAAGAGAATTTAGGAAGAATCAAGAATGAATATGCAATACAAACACGGAAAATTCAGAAAATGTCCATATTGCTGCAAAAATTATACGAATTTTAAAAAAAGAAAGCAACCTGAGTTTAAGAAGTAGGAGATTTGGCCAGTCAGATAACAATCCACTCGTGCCACGTGTGCACGTTCAAATATGGTACACTTCTAACTACATACGTCGCAATTTAAATTTCGCAGGTCTATTTTAAATAACCGATTTTCTAACTAGACACACCTAACCGTATGCGAGCAGACTCGTTTGGCGCATCATTTCTTTAGATGGACGTATGAGTTAGACATTTGATTGTTTCTTAAACCTATTGCGCCAAAGTTTTTATATTTGGTTTAAAAAATGAACTACTGTGATCAAATTAAAAGGTGAATTTTAAATTTAAACTTCCCGGGATTTTCGAAACTAATATTTTTTTCTCCATAAGTTGGTAGTACTGTTAGTGACATATGTGCCAAATTTCACATCAAAATATTTATTAGTGTTTGAGTTACGCTTTTTTGTCAGATAGTAAAATTTAATTCTTTGAAGACAGAGACTGATCCCCAAATGCTTTCTGCAGCATCCTCAACGTTTCCGCAACCGAAAATTCATTCCGCAAACAGAATTTAATGCAACTTTTTTGTTCAATAAATAAAGACATTATAAAAATCGCAGAATTAAATTTTAATACCTCACAAAAAAAGCGTAACTCAAACACTAATGAATATTTTGATGTGAAATTTGGCTACAGTTTCTGGCGATTTAAACGCGAAAGCCGCTTTTAGCTAACGGTAAGTTGCTTCCGGGAGGAAGGGATAAGATAAAACTACTGTCATCAACGAGCTAGTTGAAAATAGTTTAAAATTAGTTAGATGACTTACGAGCCTTATCCATCACTGTTTGCAATACAACAACCAAGGGTTCATTATTTACCAACGAACTATTATCTCGTACAAGAAACAATTATGTCTCTTGTTCCTTTTTGCAGATTTATGCTCACCGTTCGACTGTTTACCTAATGGCGAACCTCTACCTATGGTTACACAAAGTGAAGCTTCTGATTTACGTGTCAGGTCTCCATCTCCTGACGAGCCACATCTTCGTGCCAGGTCTAGGTCTCCTCTTGCCAGTTCTTCTCGTGTCACGCCTCGTTCTTCACTTGTGCTGGGATATGAACCTAGTCAAATGGGTCTAATTCGGCTCATTCCTAACACCAATCCAGTTCGCCGATTTGAACTTCATAAATACACTTTTCCTGCAGATAAACCAATTTCATTAGGAGGAAGAAACTTATCAAACTTTATGCCTGTGCCAAGCAAAGAATAAACAGTATTAACAACATTCAATGGGGACGCCGTGGCAATACTGGAAACGAATTCATATCTTCGTGGAATATATTACAAAGATGAAAGACTGCGGGTGGGTATAAACATTAGAAGCGGCACTGTGTTTGAATTGAGCTCAGACTTAGTAAAGGAAACCCCATTAGGAAGCAAACGTGCAATCAGAAATCATTTTCAAGTGATACACTGAGACACATGTGATTCACAAGTTTTTTCACTAATAATTAATTTTTTTAAATGTGAAAGGGCCCTTTAACAAAAATACTTCATACTTTCCAGAACTTGAAAGAATAAAATAAAACAAGAATTAAAGACCAGATTATGACAACCACTATAAAATATTTCTATTGTAATTTGAAAAAACATAACAATTTTTCCTTTAAAAGAACGGAAAAACATTTCCTTTCTTGACAAAATGAAAAACAGGTAAGGAAAATGAGAAAGCAACCAACAAAATTCCCTTCCTTCTCTTTTTTTTTTCTTGCGTCTTCTTTTTTTATTATTAGTTGAGTACAATAAAAAAACAGATGTAAAAAATATTCATTAACGTTTCGGCATTCATAAAGTAAACATTTTAAGGCAAAAAAAGTAAAATAAAGAATAATTTTTTTTTTGTAATTCTCGGTAGGCAGGAAGAGAAAATCGTTATCTTTTTAAATTGTGATAGGAACTTTGTATAGTGGTTCCTCGAATTTATTCGATGGATTTCTGGGTCCATTTTTAGGAATTCTGCAGCTTAATTTAATTATTGGACGTTAAATAGGTTTTTTAATTTGATTTTAATATCATTTAAAATGCTTTAATTTTTAATATGCTTTTGCCATGCTATTATATGTTTAAATAAAATTTGTCACTTTTTGTAAAAAATTAATTGTTTGATAGAAAGTTAAACTATCTCGTTTAAAATGTAACCATGTTGTTCCAAAAAAATTTTTAGATAAACTGCTCCAACTGCAAACATAGCTATTCAATTTTTGGCTGAAGATTGATTTTTCTTAATTTAACAGGCAACTGTTAGGCTTCAACACGTGAGTTTTTTTTAACATATACTTTCAACAGTATACCTTAATTTCCAAGCAAAGAAGAGAAAATTTCACTAGGAAGTTGCATTTTGTCTCGAAACAATGCATTTTAATGAAGAAAATAGTTGGTGTTACTTCCGCCAAAAAAAAGTTTGATTTAAAATCACTACCAGCCGTTATCTCATGTATTATAAGCGTCAAAGTTTTAATTCGAGCATATTTACATTTAATTATAATCAATTTCAAGGTTTAAAGTCAGATCATAAATTCGTTTTACTCGTTTTTAAAATTTATTTCTTGCCTATAACAATATTATTTTAAATATATTTTGAGAATATTATATTGACTGTAGGGAAAATTTCATAAAAGTTTGAGAATTTTCCCAAATTTTAGGAAATTTTGTCTAACGAATTGCAGAAAAAATTCAGAAAAAGTTCGAAAATTTTTTCCACTGCTACGGATTTTTTCCTGACAAACTGTAGGAAGAATAATTTAAAAGTTGGGGATCCACCTAAAAATTAGGGAATTTTTAGCAGTGTCTTTTTGGTTGTCTGAAATATTTTATAGATTTTTTCTTACATAATTATATTTTAGGAAGATATATTTACAATAGATACAATTAATCAGAGAAGTAATTGTTTGAAAAAAGAAGGCAATGCATGTCTTTGCTGGCCACAAATTAATAATAGATAATTATTAAAGTATCATATTATTAAAAAATAGAACATTCGCGACGTAATTTATGCAAATTGCTGATATTTTAATATTTTTTGCGTTATTTTGACGACTGGGGTAGTTTCTTCACCTCTCTCGTACTTTCTTTTTCGTCCTCTCTTATTTCTCTACCGAAGATGGATTCTTAGGAGCATCGTGAAATAAAAATAATGTTTGAAGTATAATATCCTTGTACATTAAATTAGTTTCAAAGACATTAATTTTTTTTAATCTTTCAAACGGGAGCCCAACATATTCAATTTTTTTGGATTTACGTTTATAACTATTTTCCTTAAAATTTACAAACCAGGCATGAAGCCATAGACCTTGCGTCCGTTATTTAAAGTTCGTTTCTTGGTCAACTCAATTAATTGAATTTTAAATTGAATAGCGCGTTTTACATTAAATTGACAAAAAATGTATTTTATTCTATGAAAATATTTACCTTTGTATATATAATTATTATTTTATATACATATTATTATTTTGTATATAATTATAACCATAAACATAATGGCTAAGCAGGAGGAGGAGAGCACACTCAAGCACGCTGTCTGTCTCAGCGATAACTGTCTCCTCTATAACGATGACGAAGCAGATCTGCTCATCATACGCAGACATTTCTGTAACAAAAAACATTTTTGTGACAAGAGTATTTGGAAAATATTATTTATTACAGATATTTTATTGAATTAGATCACTTTTATATATTTGACTACTACTGATAATTTTCTGAAAAGATAAAAATAACAAATTAAAAAATACTTACGACCAACGTGAAGAGATCGATTTCCTCGAAGTAGTAAGTGAGCAATTTTAGAAATTCCAGAGTTCTTGAAAGGATGCTTTTTGATAGTTTGCAGGCATCTTTCAACTTGGATAATTCAGTTTGTACCTTCCTGTTTATTTTCGGTACATTTCTTGCTGCCTATATTTCCTGCTGTAGTCATCAAAATACGAATAGATTACAGGAATTTTTTTCCCCACGTTTCTTCCCAGACGAGTGCCACATCTTGACCACTGAACGTAGAGGCGTGCTTATAGAAGTGCGTCTTCCTCTTCAAATAAGGCCAGTGATCATTAAGGATGTCAGGTAAACTTAAACCTTCCTGTTCTCGTCTGCTAAGGCAGATCCTTTGGGATGCAAAAGTTGCTGCCAAGAGATCTGATACTGCGTTCTCTCCAAGTTTTTCCAGTTTTTCTAGTTTTCCAAGTTTTTAAAGTCGAATAGAAGAGCTTGTTTCTTCTCCTGTTGACTTAACAGCGACTCTCCTTTAGGAAGAGGAGGTTCATAGGCGACGCAGCCGTAGGTCGTACCATCCTCCGTCTCAACCATCCTCCTCTTACGTTGTTTTTTTCAGAAGGTTGTTTTACGTATTGCATACGGTCGTTAATACGAATATTTAAATCCTTGGCTTCATCCGAATATGCATCATTCTGGTCTGTCCAGATTTTATTCTCGAACGCTTTCGGAAACTTTGAAACTACCATTTGAGCTATTCGACCTGCAGTGTCAAACCTTGTATCATTTGATACATTAATCATATAGTTGTCGATATTCCTAACCAATGCAAGAGACAGCCATACACGATTTGTTGCTTTGTCTTCGAATTTTCTTGGGACTACTGTACTCCACGGAAGAGGTGAGATTTGACTTATTGGACCTGGCGATGCAGCACTTGGAGAATCTCGGCTGACATTATTCCGACTCGATGTGGAAGTGGACGGAGAAAGGTTACATCGTTGATCCGCTGTAAAGAAAGTCTTTTTCCGATTGCATAATATAAGTTATGTTGATATTAGTAGTGCTTTCTGATGGATACTAATCATTATTAATGTTTCTAGTAAATTAGGAGATTTTCACATTTATAGCACATATAACAATTATTACGGTCTATATGCAGTTCTGATCAAATACTGCTAAGCGGCATTCTTTTTGGAACTGGTTCCCATGGTACAACATTAGCTGCACCGGTCCAGTTTTGTACATCGCTGCTAAAGTTTTCAGAGTTTCATACTCCTCTACTTCCGTACCATTCTTCTCAAGAACAATCTGCGCATTAAATACAACATACTTTAGTACATTTATTTTCAGAGGATATCAATCTGTAGGGGTTGTTTCACAGGTGTTGCATTAACGGTTTGTTTGTTTTTATAACAGTTAATTCAAAAAGGTAGAAATAATTGATATAAGAATTGAAAATGGAGTTAAACAAATAAATATTTTTGAAACAAGCCATGACGCTATAGAGTGAAAAAAAATCAAAATACCTTGCATGAAGCGCTAGATAAGATATTCAATTTTGTACAAGCCGAAGACACAATTTCCTCGATGCTCCCACCAATAACGAGACTCCTGTTCTGGCCACCTGAACAGGTAACTTTAAAAATCGGCATAGCTGATGTGAAAAATACAATTGGGTTTATAATCGTAATGTTAAATACGGAAATGACACTGCACTGAGTAGAGTATTAAACCACTTACATTGCTCATAGATATATAAAGGATAAAATGTCTATTACAGTCGCGGTTTGAGTGTTGTAAAAAGAATATGCAAGCATTTACTCTTTAATTTAGAGAGTATATTAGAAGGGTCAAATTTAAAATCCTTACGAAACTAATTACGAATTAGACAATGACAGGGCGAATAAACTAGGAAATTTTGTAAACTCTTAAGAACCATTAGAATATGGTACACAGTTCAATTTTAACCAATATAGTGGACCTGTAAGTTTTTCTATACCCTAGAATAACGGACTTGAAGCTAGTGCGTGTTTGATTTTCACATAAGATTTTACGCCTTGCTTGTAAGTATGAAGATAATCATATCCAAGTAGGTCTCCAATAGACAGTCACTCATTTCGAACAACATTTTAAAGTTCGTACAGTCGAATCCTCGACTGGAATGTAGTCTCCAAGACTTCAAGCAAAAGGTACAGATGCTCTTCGTTATTGCATAATAGGACGACTTTTATCCCCATCTGAACATTATATTGATAAGCCTCTTGTCTTATCGCAACAACATTTCCTTTTTTGTAGACGGTTCATCTGAATACGGCACTAGAATACTCGTTGAGTTTTCCTACTAAAAGTGATCATTTACAGATCGCTCGAGAGCTTCCGAGTAGCGATGTATGTAAAACTCACTCTCATCATTTAATTGTAGTTCACTTTCTAGCCAAGCTCTAGAACGCAACAAGCATTGAAGGAGTTCATGCTTCTCTGATAAGGAGTGCGTAACATTTTTATAGTTTTTAATGACCCTCATGACTCTCTTGAAGTACGTATGTTTGCTTTCAAAACGGAGAGTGAAAACCTTTATTAATGGACTAAATTGCAATGTAAATTCAGGGGCATAAGTTAATAAATGGTGCTTTGGTCGGAGTTTTACAGATGAAAACAACCTCTTTCTCATGCTGAGATATTCGTCAATAATGATTTTCAAATATGAAATATACGACTTATGTATTGCCGGTACACACACTAGCTCAACTATTTCAGTGAGTTTTAGAATACAAAGTAACACATCATCGTCTGTATCAATTTTAGAACCCACAAGAAGAGGGAAAAGACGAAGCAAAGTCAAGATTTGCCAAGCACCACCAACAATTCTCTTCCATTTCTGAGCTGCTTCGACTGGCTTGTCTTTTTTATCACAGCTGAAAGTTTATGATCATGAGATACAAATCATGTGCCACGACTTCTTCTATTAAATCGTGACCAAAACAGGGCGGTAAAACAGGCTTGCTGACGTGAAATTCGCGCAGACGATTAAATACGCAGTTAAATTTTACTCCTTCGCAACGTGTTTCTTTAATTTTCCTTTTTCCTCAGGGACTCCTTATATAAATCGACAGTACTACGCTCGTAAGAAATAGGTACGTAATCACAATAAGATTTATAAGTACCACTTTCCACCTCTGAAAAATTTTCATCATCTTCTTCATAACTGACTTTTGACGAAGTACGTTCATTATCGTGGTTTGGTTCTTCTTCATCGTCTACAGATTCATTTTCGAAAATAGTTTCTTCACCAGATTCTTCGTGATTACCATTTTCCGATTTTGAAATCCCAGCCTCCTCTTCAGTTTCGCTTACCCGAATATGCGTGCTGCTGCTTGCTTTATCATCACCATCATCGTCGCCTTCTTCTCCTTTTTTTTTATTCTTCTCCTCCTTCAGCTATGGAAGGATTTGATTCTGGCCAGAACTCACCGCGAGTGATCAAACAGTATCTGCAGATGTACTTCGTGGTACTGAAGTTTTCTACAAATCCTTCGAGAGCGTCACTACCGAAATTGTCGTAAGAAATGAAAACAACTGAACCTTTAATAAATTTATTTGTTGATATTTCAACACCCTTATTTTCAATTATCAGCAGGTCCTTGACAATAGTCCCGTAAACTTTTTCAAGATTAAAGTGCTTTTCCTTGCACAGAGAGACAAGCTGAATCGTATTAATGTAGGTCCAATTGTAGTCTGGTAGGTTCCCTAACATTAAGTAGACAGCAAAAAATTTATATTTGAGACGAGCTGAACCGTTAGGACAGACTATTTCAAAAGCGTCTGGATATAGGATTATCCAAAAACGAGTACGATTTTCAAAAAATATTAGATTAGATTGAAAAACACTTCTGCTAGTAAAATCTTTAATAACATCTGTCCCTGCTGCTCTTCGACTACCTAAATTAAACTCCAGTGACTTATCCCTGAACACAGCTTTAAAGGTTCCAATTATAGGAACGTAATGAAAGTGATTTTCTTTCTTTTTGTCATCTAAAGAAATAGTCTTTAAAGCTACATATGCTAAACTTCCCTTTTACAGTTTTTTTCTTTTGTAATCTGTATGTAGTATCGATATACATGGAGTAAGTGAATATTTGCTAAAAACACCCTTAATAACATTCTGAACTTGAAAATCTGGAATTTCTATGGTTAAAAGGTATTGTTTTAACTGACCTTTAAGTACATTCATTCTCAAAGAATTAATGTTTTGCGACTGTGTAACTGAAAATTGTACAGTTGAAGGAGGCACTAGAAACTTAGCTTCCAACTTCAAGAACATCTGTGCTGAATTCATTAAATATAACTCCCGTAAACTTTCACTAGATTCACAACCTTAATAGATTTTCAATCCCCTGATTCTCGAGATCAGTCGGTATTTCCCTATTATTTCCAATTACAGTAAGATACGAATTATTCCTATGACGTCACGTCAAATGAGAAGTAAACGAGCTGACGTTATCATAAAATTTTTGACAACTTGTATGGGGACATTTAACTTTTTCGCCTGTTTTTAAATGATCTTTCAGATGCTTCATAAAAACCGTATAATTGCTTTCTTCTGCCATGCAATACGAAACACTGCAAATAAACTTGCCATCTTTCGTGGATAAGTTTTGTGAAAAATTGGTGTGAACATTCTGTCGGAACCTTGCATTGTGACTTCTAAAAATATGCATTCTCAAAGATACTTCTGTCTTGCAAAGCTTTTTGCAACTGCTCAAACCGCAATGCTTATATTTATCGACATTCTGATGAAACTTATGATGTTCTAAGTGTCCAGTCAGAAATTCGGTTCGGTAGTCACAAAAAAGGCAGCTAAACTCCATTATATACTGCACAAAAAACGAGCTTATATAAGTCACGCATTTAACGTTCATAATTGTCTACAGGCCTTAATTCCGCATGAAATTTGAATTTTTGTCGAATTTTCAAAGTCCCGAATGTGGAAAAATATAATATAACCAAATTTCCCAAGTTTCATATTCCGAAATTAGTAAATTTTATAATTTTAGAATTCCAGTAAATAGTAAATTGCTAAATTTTTAGATTTTTGAAAAAATAAGGTTTAATTGTAAACTCGAGAGAAAATATCCTAGATAAAATAAAATAATATTCTAACAGAAAAAATAGTAAGTATTCATTTTGTGAGAATTTAAAAATACAGCTAATCACTACATTCCGGAATTAAAAATTTCAACAATTAACCGGTTTCGGGATTTCGCAAATTCGGCAAAGTTAGGTCAGATTAAAACTTAAATCTATATTTTCAGAAACTTTTAGGGAAACTGCATGGTTATATGTTACATATAAAAAAGGCAATTTTTTTAGATTTATGCCAATATGCTCCTGCAATACTGAGAAAAATGGTTTTAAAATGAGCCTGAGAACATTACAAATCGTTAATTATTTCGGATATTACGTAAAATTTAAGAAAACATTGTAATTTACATAATTTTTGCAATAAATAATAAAAAATAAGGGTTTGTAAGCATTCAGCCTTTAAACAAGAAAAAATTTAGCAATGGAAAAATTTAGAGTAATTTTTTAGTAAAAAAAAGTTTTAAGAGAATTTTTAAAAATATTTCAAAACAAATTTTTATGTATGAATAACAATTGAACAATTGATGATTTGCAACTACTTACAATTGAAACAATTTAACTTTTACTTTTGAAAAGTGTTGATTAAAAAATTGAAATCTTTTAATTGTTATTGTTTCTAACTTAAAATTGACCAAAATGATATAATTTTTAAATTTTATAATTTTTTTAAATTCATTCTTTAATTTAGGGCGTTGCAAACAATAGAGTACATGTATAATTAATACAAATTTAGGCTTGATAAAAGAATTACTTCAAACAAATAATTTTTGAAGAACAAGAAAAAATCTGCCTTAGCCCGGATTTAAACCGGCAATATAAATATCGCAAATTGCGAAAATTAACACTTAAATTTGGCTCCTTAAAAATACTCTTTTTATAGTTTATGTTGACCTCAAAAATTTTATGAATATTTTATATTTGTCTATTAATGATTATACCATGACATACAAGACGCAGCTTGTAAATATAAAAACATGGTTCCTATTTAAACATTTTTCAATTCTCTTTATATCATTCGTGATTAATATATTTATATAATTTATCATAATTTCTTATTCCCCGCCGCTGACAGTGTGTCTTAATTCTACTACGACTTCTTTACGTTTTTAAAAAATAATCTAATGTTGTGGAGTGTTTAGGTTACACGCGGTTTAAGAGTATCACTTGGAAATTCCTTCGAATTGGGCGTCCTTTGCCTAACGGTGTTTCCTCGATTAAGTAGTGGTCCAATTCGAAAACATCGCCGCTCCTCATGTTTATACCCACCCGCCGCCGCTGCATTGTATCTGAGCGATATATTCCACGAAGAATTGTATTTGTTTCCAGTATTGCAACCACGTCACCAGTAGATGTTGTTAATACTATTTGTTCTGCGGTTGGGATATGCCTATAGTTAGGCCTTCCCATTCCGGCCAGTACAAGTGGTTTATCGGCAGGAAAATTGTATCTGTGAATTTCAAATCGGCGAATTGGATTGCTGTTAGGAATAAGCCGAATAAGACCCATTTGACTAGGTCCATATCCCAGCACACTTAAAGAACGTTGCCTGACACGAGAAGAACTGGCAACAGGAGACCTAGACCTGCCACGTAGATGTGGCGCGCCAGGACATGGAGGCCTGCCAGGTGAATCAGAAGTTTCACTTCGTGTAACACCGGGTAGAGGTTCGCCATTAGGTAAACAGTCGAATGATGAGCCTAATTCTGCAAAAAGAAACAAGAGTGCTCATTTTTGCTAGCACGAGATAATTTGTCATTGGTAAATAATAAAACATGGTTGGTTATATTGCAAACTGTGATACATAAGACTCATAAACTCTCTAACTAATTTTAAACTAATTTGCACGAGCTCTGTCCTCTCGTTGATTACAGCAGTTTTTTCTAACCCCTTCCGCCCGAAAGTAACGTACCATTAGCTAAACACGAATTTCAAGTTTATTTCGCCAAATAAGAAACAATGAAATCTCTAACTCATACATCCATCTGAAGAAATGATACGCCAAACGAGCCCGTTCGCATACGGCACATATCTAAATTGTAATGCGCAAACTTGATGGTGCCCGATCTATGCAACTGTATCTTTAGGATGATGAGTATACAATATGTAAATGTAGGTGTGTCTAGTTAGAAAATCGGGCGTTTAAACTAGACCTGCAAAATGTAAATTGCAATGTATGTGGTTAGAAATGTACCATATGTGGACGTGGACACGTGGCGAATGGATAGTTCTCTTACTGGCAACTTTCCGTCTACTTAAACTTAAATTAATTTCCGCCTTTAAAATGCTTAAAAATTTCACAGCAATTTGGACAGTTTCTGAATTTTACTTTTTTCATTTCACAGTCATTCTAGATTCTCTTTAAATGGAATGCAAATCAAATGTGACAAATCTTGCTTTTAATATAGGTTAAGAAAAGAAAGTGTACTAAAAATTAGAGATCTTTTAAATTATTATATTTACCAATAGAATTAAAAACAGCCAACAAGCATAATACGCAAGTATGAATAATTCTCATATTTTCTAGCTCTGGGAAATACTGAATAATCGTAGTTTTTTCGTTCATGTAATACATATATTTGTAATTTGTTATCTCATAGACCATTAGCTTCAAAGTTTTAATTCGAGCATATTTACATTTGATTATAATCAGTTTCAAGTGAAAAATTTAGATTATAAATATGTTTGATCGTAACCCGAGCTAATATTCAAAGTAGTGCTACTTTGGAAGAAGGCAATATTGGCGGTCCGTACGCGGAGAAGGGGGGGAGCTCTGAGGTGCAAATATTTAGAGCGTCGCTCGGCAGCTTCAGTCTGAGCGTGGTGTGCAAATTATAAGTTTTTGTGAAAATGGTCTCATACTCCGAGTTCTTACCAAACATGACAGAACCCGTTATTTCTGAAAATTAAAAGTGGTCTTTTTACAACCGTTTTCTTCACTAGCGTGTACTGGTACATATAATTACATTATTTGAAATATATTTTGATAATGTTATATTGAATATAATGCTGAATGTAAAATATATTGCTTTGTATAAAATGTATGGTAAATTAATAGAAAGACGCTTAATCGCTACACCAAAAAATGCTTACTTTCATAGTTTGAAACGTATAGTTTCTGGAACAAATCGAAAAATCAATGGAACCATTTTAAATTACAACTTTTCTGCTTTTGAAACCTAGTTATAAATTGCTTTATCTTTTTGTGCAAGAACTGGCAAGCTAGTGAAAAAAAATCTTTTTCATGATATTTTTTTGAAAATTGTTTATATTTTGAAATGTAACTTTGTTCGATAAAATAATATCACAATTTTAATGAAACCATCGTATTTCTGAATAAATTTCTGATTGATTTAAATAAAGATTGTTTGAATTGACGAAAGAAAACCCTATATACTGTCACTGAAAGTTGCCGGGTCAATCTAACCCATGTCTGTACTAAACGTTACATTTTTATTGATTTTGGTTCTTCTTAAAAATTGATCTCTTCTGTAGAAAATGGATCTAGAATGTAGGAATTTTTTTGTTTTGAATTAGTTTTTCTGTCAAATGATTAAAAGATTTAAGTACGTTTAAATTTCATTTTAGTGTTAGTTCAAGAAACATACATTTGCCCGACTGTTGAACTATAATGTTAAAAAATGTTTGGTTAAGGTTGAAATTTCTATTTTTTTGGTTAAATATTCAATAATTTGGTGTAGTTTTTATATTTCTAGATCAAAAAATCTTTTATCGGCAAAAATTAAACACTTTTATTTTTACCGTCTTAGAGGCTTAAAAGTTCCTCTATTTTGGTACAAATTTCGCCTTGTTTGGTTGAAAATGCACCTGTTAATGAATCTTTCACCAAAAAAATGAGATTTTTAGATGAAATTGTTTCAATATCTTGCAAGAAGAAAACTACTGTATGCCATGAAAGACCGGCGACGCGGACGACATTCGAGTTTTGACAAGTTTTGAAAATCTAAATTTTATGGTGTTTTCTCATCACTACATTAGATAATTTTTGCGATTTATTACTTTTCGTTAATCTTTTCAGTGTATTTCCTGCTCATTTTCTATAAGTAGATTTTTTAACTGGGAAAAACTCTTTTTTCTTTATAATTTTCCCTATCTTTGTTTTCTCCCCTGACTGAGAATTCATTTCCTCAAGCCATAACGGAGATTATAGACTCGGGAGCATAACTGAATTTAGCGGATTTTGATATAAAAAATAACATTGAAAAAAATCTTATAACTATGAAAAGTCCAGCATGAGGACAGCATGAGAATGCTACACTGTAAAAAATAATCGTAATTTTCCCATACGAAAGTATGTTGTTTTTCCCATACTTTTAAATATCTCATACAAGCATGGACATTTTCCGTTGTTCACTTGTAAATTTCCCATACACGTCGAGAATCCCACACACTGGTATGGTAAAACATCCAATCATGTATAGAACTTAGATGGGCGGCAATAGAATGCGCTGCTTAGTGAAGCGCGTATGCGCGGTAACCAAGGTGATTGGAGGAGAATGAGCAGAATACTCTTATAATACAATCTTTTTTTGATGCACAGATTCGATTATTGTTTTTTAAATGAATAAAAAGTATTTATTAAAAATAAAATTAATTGATTTAATTTTGGAAATTCATAATTCGGAAATTTTTCGTCGGAGATTTTATTTTTCGAAATTTTTCAGAAGTTAAAATAATCTTAAAAGTGTAAAAAAGAATACATATCTGTAGTGTATGGTAGTCAATTTGATCAAAAGCAATAAAAAAATTATATTACTCATTTTATACAATGAACTATTGAGTAAATAATCAGAGTCAATATTTTAGTCAAGATTTACGATAAAAATGATTAAATTAAATGAATCACAGTATACTACCATATTTAGTTAGAAACGATGCAAAAGAGAAATTTGGAACATGTTTTCTTTTTAATTTTCTAATATTGTCTATTCTTAATTAGTAATTACTTTTTGCAATTATAAATTCAATAAAAATTTTTAATGGAAATTATTTCAATCAAAAAATAAACTGACATTCATTAATCAATTATTTGATTTTAATTCACAAAAAGGTTGGTTTATCTCTATAAATTTAAACTTAAATTTATTACTTTTTAAACTGTACGCTAAACTGTGCGCTTGCACATTTATCACATGTGTAAATTTGAGGTTGGTGACTTGACCGGGAATCCGGGAATGTTTGGAATTCATAATGTTATTAAAAAATTTATCTCTGTCTGAAAATGTAACCACTTTTCTTGAAAATAAATTTTTTTATTTAAATATTTTACTATTGCAGGAAAAAATTTAACAATTTTTTTGAAAATCTGTTTTGTTGTTTGATACGAGTCGGGTAAGGACAATTCCGATTCGTTCAAGAAGTGACCCGTTGTAGTGAGCCGGTCTCGAAGAAACCGTGACTCGTCTGGATGCGGACTCGGTGCTTGGCTGGGTGTCTCTGGTTGCGCTGCGAGGGCCGGTTCCAAGGGAACCGTGACCCGTCGTGGGGAGCCGGTTTCAAAGAAACCGTGACTCCTGGATACTCCTAGGTGGATCGATCAGGTAGAGGTGCTCGGACTAGCAGCGTCCGGTTGTTCCGTTGTAAGAACTCGTCCAGAGTCCTCATCGATCGCCGCTCGTGGCTCCTTCTGCTGGGCTGTTGTTGCTGGATGCGAGTGGCTTCTTTAGTTGAGAGGAGGTACCTACAGGCATGTGAGCCCTCCATAGATAACGGGATGCGGGATGGTTGGTAGGCTGCGAGAGGGCGGAGTTTGGAGAGCGGGCGGTCTCGAGGAAACTGTGACCTGTTGAGGAGAGAGTGAGCCGGTCTCGAGAAACCGTGACTTAAGGATAGGGGAAGGAGCTGGTCTCGTGGAAACTTGACTTCGGGATAAGGAGAGAGTAAGCCGGTCTCGTGAAACCGTGACTCGAAGATAAGGAGAGAGTGAGTCGGTCTCGTGAAATCGTGACCCAAGGATGAGAAGAGAGTGAGCCGGTCTCGTGAAACCGTGACTCAGGGAGGAGGAGAGAGTGAGCTGGTCTCGAGAAACCGTGACTTAAGGATAGGGGAAGAAGCCGGTCTCGTGGAACCTTGACTCCGGGATAAGGAGAGAGTGAGCCGGTCTCGTGAAACCGTGACTCGAGGATAAGGAGAGAGTGAATCGGTCTCGTGAAACCGTGACCCAAGGATGAGAAGAGAGTGAGCCGGTCTCGTGAAATTGTGACTTAAGGATAAGGAGAGAGTCAGCCGGTCTCGTGAAACCGTGACTCGAGGATGAGGAGAGAGTGAGCCGGTCTCATGAAACCGTGACTCAAGGATAAGGAGAGAGTCAGCCGGTCTTGTGAAACCGTGACTCGAGGATAAGGAGAGAGTGCGCCGGTCTCGTGAAACCGTGACTCGAGGATGGGCCGGTCTCGAGAAACCGTGACCCGGGAAGGAGTTGCATAGATGGAAGTTGAGGTCTGATGACCTTTCTTTTTTTAGGATGGTGTGGGAAGGAGAGATAGAGAGAAAAATGGTTGTTTGGAAAGGAAGGCGTTTATTCTAAGCTCAGGCTCTTACAAAAGGAAGTAGGATGCTCTGTACTAGGTCTAACTAGCGAGGCGTCACTGCCGCCTCGAGTACTCCCTCTCCTCGGAGAATAAAGCGCGCTGAATCGAGAATTTTGAATTTACGCACTATTTTTACAAAAATATATATAAAAACGACAATATAAATGCCACGTTTTACACAAAAATAAAAATGGGGACGAAGAAGATAATATTAATACAAAAGCGTAAACGGTAAAAATAAAAATATAAAACCTTAACGTAATACACAATATGAAAGATACAAGTTGAAACAGAGAGTAAATTAAAAGAGATTAAAACGCAGTATAAAAACATTTGAGGACAGAGATAAAACATGGCGTGAAAGAAAAAAAATGGACTAAAAGATTAGAACGCAGTATGAAGGCATCGCATATTACAGATTAAAATTAACGTAAAGTGATTCAAAAAAATTAAGAGGCGAAAGGCAAAGAAAAAGAAAATAAAGCATCGGATGGTCAGAAAATACAGAATCGACAGATTAAAGAAAGAAAGGAAATAAGACATCGAAAGATTTAAACATAAAATCTGTATAAAATTGAGACAAAATTTTAAGATAAAATGGAAAATAAATTTAAGATGAAATTAAGTTAAAATAAAACTAAGATAAAATTAAAAGAACAAAATTAAAGAAAAAAAATTCATATAAAATTGAAGGCAAAAATTTAGACAAAATAAAAAATAATTTTAAGGTAAAGTTAAGTTAAAATGGAACGAAGATAAAATTAAAAGAATAAAATTAAGGTAAAACTAAGATAGAAAAATAAATCTAAGATGGGATGTAAGATTCAATTAAGTGGCAGTAAAATTAAAAGATAAAATAAAATTAGGATGAACTTTAAGAAAGTAAAACTAAGACAAAGATTAAAGGAAATAAAATTAAAATAGAATCAATTAAGATAGAATTTGAGAAAATAAAATTAAAATTAATATAGAATGGAGAAGAGCAAGATTAATAGAATTAAGACAGAATAAAGTTTAGATCGAGGTAGAATTTAAGACGTCCTAAACAATAACTTTAAAACATAAAAATTAAACAATAAAACGAATCGACATAAAATGACAATATAATACAAGCCTACATAAGACAATGGACTAAACTATCTTGGACTATTTTCAATTTCTTCCTACCGGTTTTTTCTATTTTTTTCTTTAAAAAAAAAAGAAATTAATGTTTAGGATTCTAAATTCATGATTTAAGTTTCATTTTAAATTTCGAGGGGCATTTCGCGTTGGCCACCGCTGGCCAGGTTTCCTCTGGGCGGGAGAGAAAGAGAGAGCGCTGGAGAGTAGTCGGTGACGAACTGAGCGTGGTTAGTCAGCCGACGGAACACGTGTTTTTTGGGTTTTTCCCAAAGGGACGGACGCGCCAGGTGAGAGCTTACGACTCTCTTTCTTCCAGCCCGGAGTACGTGACCTAGAAAATGGGTAAGCGAGATCGAAATTGCTTCCAAAATTCATTCGCGTGAGTCACGTTTACGAAAATTTCTTTCTGATGGCTTTCATTCATGGGACAGACCAAACTGTTTTTAATTGAAAATGTATATTTCTTAGATAAAAATTCTAATATTTGCTTAGGAAATATTATTTCTGAATCCAAATCCAACAATTTGAATACAAATTTGTCTTTTTTATTTGAAAATAAAATATTCCGTAATTTCTTTGTATTGTGGAACAGTTAAACTCTTCTGTTGAAAATTAATTTTTTCGGTTCAATGATTATCTTTTTGAATAAAAATAATTTCTTTTGTAGAAAAACTAGCTGCTTGGTAGAAACTTGTTTTTAGTCGAATGTTTTTTGTTTTAAATTATTTTTGATAAAACTAAAATTTAACGATTACTACAGTTGAATATTAAATAATTTTAGGGAAAAATTCACATCTTTCGTTACACTTTCGTTTTTAACTAAAAATTTAGTCATTATTCAATTTTTGGTTGAAAAAGAATATTCTATATTTGAAAATTTGTCTTTTTTAGTATATGTTAATCTTCCTGATTAAAAATTAAACTTTTTGGTCCAAAATTAAATTATTCTGGTTGAATGTTTATCATTTTAGTTAAAAATTCATCTTTCTGGTTCAAACCTAAACTGATCCAGTTAAATATCTACTATATTATTTAAAAGTGCAATACTTTGTTTGAAAATGTGTGTTTTAAAAATTTTTATTCTTTAATTAGAAATTCATATATTTTGATGATTTTTTTTCTTTTTGTAAAAAATTGATATTGTACTGTAAGTAATTTTAATAGGTTTTTCATATATATATATATATATATATATATATATTACACTATTATATTTACCGATAGAATTGAGGAGAACCAGTAATAATAAGACTACAGTCTGAACGTTTATCATGTTTCATAAATATAGAAAAAATGATCAATGCGTTAATAAGGAATAGAATTAGCAATTTAACTAAGAAATATGCTGGCACATCATTCGATTATATAATAAATGTATCCCTTAGTCTAAAACTACGTATAAAAATTTATTATTTTATTTTGTGCAAAAAATGGCAAGCTTAGGAATAAAATCTTTTTTATTTTGTAATAAATTAATTTTTATTGTTGAACATTCGTCTCTTTGTCGGATAATTAAACAATTTAAAAAAAAATTCTTTTTCGTTTGAAAACTCAAATGCTTTGTTAAAAATGTAAATTTTGTTTAAAAAATTCAATCCTTCGGTCTAAGCCTCTACTGCATAACTGCATGGGTCTTTTATGTTCAAGTAATTCAGCTTGGGTTTGAAATTCAAGTGATTTACTGATATTATATTTTCAAGGTCACAGTTACGATCGTAACCCAAACAGTTGGATGCCAAACTAAAAACGATTAATCTCTATCAAAAAGTCGAAAAGTTGAGTTTGCAGTTGAAGCAATTTATCGTCAATAAAAA
>JAAAKG020014431.1:0-20753 GCA_010014905.2 Druon quercuslanigerum | reverse complement strand
AGCTCATCCTAACGACAGAGTGATAAAAGGAATTAAATCATAGTAAAGATTTTCGACACTTTGAGCAGGAGTAATGCACTCTAGCTTTATCTCGGTACTTAAACCAGCTACGTGATGGCGTACTTCCCACTTGGCCCAGTGTCAATATTTTATTAACTTCTGACATCGCTAAAATGTCAGCAAAGTCGATAGGAATCGGCTTTTGTCCACTTATGCTGGAAAAAGACAGAAAGATACGCAACCGTACACCAGTTCATTTCTGTAGTTTCATCTCGAGTGCCTGGAGCGAAGAAAGACAGACAAACCTGGTGACTATCTTTCTCTCTCTCTCTCTCTCTCTCTCTCTCTCTCTCTCTCTCTCTCTCAAAGGTCATGGATGCCACTATGTAGCCTTGTGGTTGGACTTACAACTTGCGAATTCCCATGGTGGCGTCCCTAGTGTAGTTCCTTGGTTTTTGCTTGTAGAGTGAGACACCTGAACTCTTGGATTCGTCCTCTCTTTCTGTTTTGTCGTAGGTAGTGGTTAGAGACATCCCGGCATAAGTTTCCCTCCCCCCCCCCTAGCTAATCCTGCATACGCAGTCGTCCATGCTGCGGCTTGCTGTTCTTGACAGCTCTCGCACTCGTCGTAGTAATATACATACGCAAGAAACAAAACGGAAATGAAAAACAGTTTTAGCATTTATTCTCGAGCAAATGAGAGTGCTCCCTGAGAAGAAAAGGAAGGGAACAACAGGACTCTCGTTCTTCATTATGCCGATTATAAAGGAATTCTTTTAATTGTGTAAGCTGCATTTTCTACAGCATTGGTAAGGTTAGTTCATGTGACAGGTGAAACACACCTCGTCACAATTCAAAAGATGAAAAGTAGTCCTTATTTTGCATTACAATGGGATGAATCTTCTGACGTTTCGCAAGGTTGCCAATTGCTTGCGTATGTTCGATTTCGGGATGAAAGTAAAACTTTTAAAGAGGAGTTACTATTGTGCCAGAACTTAAAACGACGTCGCAAGGTGCAGATGTTATGGATGTAATAAGTCAACATATGGAGAAACATGGACTTATGTGGAAAAAACTTGCGGGGGCTTGTACGGATGGCGCTCCTGCTATACTTGGTTCCCGATCTGGTCTTGCAGCGTTAATAAAAACTAAAAATCCATATGCAATCACGACGTACTGTGTTATTCATCATCAAGCATTGGCAGCCAATATACTCGCGGAATGCTTTGCTCTAACGATGAAAACAGCTATAAAAGTACTTAACCTTATACTCAATACTCGTCTCTTCAAGCAACTGTGGTCTGATATAAACTCTTAACACGAAACTCTGCTTCTCCACACGGAAGTACGTTGGCTATCCAAAGGAAACATGCTGTCGAGGTTGTAGGAACTAAGAGAGGAAGTAAAAATATTCTTAACTAACCAGGAAAACAAAGAGCTCTTGGACCAGTTCTGTGACGTAGAATTTGAAATTGGTTTTGCTTATTTAGTCGATTTTTTTACGCAACTAAATAAACTGAACCTTCAACTGCAAGCTTAAGGAACTTTGCAGTTGCAAAGCATGAGCAATATATCTCATGAAGACAAAATCAGGGCATTTATCGCTAAAATCGAGATATGAATCAACAAAATCGAAAGCTAAAACTTTTCTGCGCTGAATACGCTTAGTAAAATTATTGACGGACAGTGTGCTGATATTAAACAAAAAATGCAAAAGAGCATTATACTCCATTTGAAAAACTTAAAAAGTGAATTCATTTGCTACTTTCGTGTCTGGGAGGATAAAAGTATTTAGAATCAGGGATTACTCTTGAAGTTTTTTGGAGTCAAAAGGCTATTTCTTTACCAATGCTCTTTGTTACCTCACTTTGTTTTCGACAAAATATCTGTGCGAGAAGGGGTTCTCGGCACTTTCGATTATTAAAAAAAACACCGAAATCGTTTGGATTCCACTGGCGATATGCGTTTATCTTTAAGCACAACTAAACCAAGAATCCATAAATTAGTAACAAGCATGCAAGCACAAAAATCTCATTAAAATCTTTCATGATTTTCTTATCCATTTTTTATTCTATTAGTTACAATTACATTTACTTCAAAAAAAAATAAACTGGGTTTAGTAATTTTATACGTTTTTTATTTGTTGAAATCTAAAAGAACCCTTTATTGACTTAAATTTTTTTACTGAATATTACCTCCAAATCAATAAACCAACTGGGTGATCTACGGCATAACGGAAATTTTGTCAAATGGTCCCCCATGACTAAAGTTTAAGAACCACTGCTATAGAGTAAAGCCAATAATTGCCGAGAAAATAGATTACTGAAAATTTTTTTAACATATTGCTCAAAAACTGAAAGATTGGTAATTACTACCTCTATTCAATGTAACATTTGAAGAAGATATTTTTTACAATGTATATAATGATAGAAATCAATATTGTTGGTACCCTGACAAAAATAAATAGTCAAACTATGACTGAAAACTTGTACTTGCACTGAAAACGTGTACAATCGTGTACAAAATTGATTGAAAATTTAACTTTTGTGTAGATAATTCGAATTTTTAGCTCTAGAATTAAATAAATTTGTTAAAAATTCAAATATTTTGTTTAATATCAATCCTTCCTGGTATTTTAATTAATCCTCTTGTTCAAAATTATCTATTTCATTTTTGGTTAACACTTCATACTGTGTATTGGCATAAAATTCATGTTTTCTTGTTGAAGTCATCTTTTCGGGCAGAAAGTTACTCTTGTTTGTAGTAAATTCAACTTTTTTAATAATGTAAGTATTCTATAGAAAATTTATATATTTTGTTTAAAAGTAGTCTTTTAGAGTAGAAAATTGTTCCGGTTTTTTTCAAGTTAAACTTTCTTGTTGAGAATTTACCTATCTTGTTAAAAGTTTATCTTTTTCAATATAAAAGTCCACAGTTTTCTAATCAATTCCACTTTCTAGCTTAAAAACTACTCTTTTCTTAAAAATTCACCAGTCTCGATGAAAAAAGTTATCCTTCTTGGTTAAAAATGAAGTTTTTTAAATGAAAATTCAACATTAATCCTTTTAAATTAAACATTTTGAAATTTTGTTCCGAAATTGGTCTTCTTGTATTGAAAATGAATTTCTTAACGTCGACAATTTTTTGTTGTTAAAAATTCAACTATTTTGTTGAAAATGCATTTTATCTTGTGCTATCTTTTTTAAATCTCTATAATTTTAAATGTAAAATATTTTCAGTGCCTGAAAGCATATCTTGTGACCAACATTTAAACACATACAAAAATATCACATCACATGATGTTTCTGGTATTTGGCAAAATAAATTTTTTTAATATTAGTGTAATAATTAAAAAAAAAGATTTGAATACCCAAGATACTCGGTTCAATACTAAAACATAGTTGTTTTGATTATCCACGATACTTGTTTTGACTAACAGAGATAATAATTTTGAGTATATGAACATAATAGATGTAACCATTTTCTATATCCGTAACGCACATTACTAAGATAAAAATGTACCAGTTGATGACGCCAATGCCACAAGTTATCGGCAGTAAGTAATGCAGATTCCTAAGATCAAAGATTCCCAATGTACCAACAGAGGGCACCACCGTCGCACGTCGGTCGGTATTGTAGATGCCTAATGTGGATTGCTCCAAGAGATGGCGCCTGATGTTGGTATTACCCTCAGTAGATAATGCAACTTACCGAAGTTGATATTACCCTCAGTAGATCAATCAGATTTCTAACAGTTGATATTAGCACCAGTCGATCATGCAGATTTGTGACATAAAGTGCACATCGTTCGATGCATCAGGGTTCTACCTTACCAAACTTGAACACCAAACTTAAGATTCTCTTGAGTTTATTAAATGTTAAAGACTAATAAAAACCCTGAACTTTAGGTATGTTTAAAAAAATTTAATAGATATTTTTATACGCTAATATATCCATTTTTCCATACATATCGTTACTATTTGTTATTCATCCAATGATGATTCCCACCATTTATTTCAATAAAACCTCTTGAAACAACTTTTCTTGTATATTCTTATTTTGAATATTGGCGCGCTTTATCGTATCCGCTATCAGCGCCACTAGTACTTTTTTCATGTAGTTTTAGTGCATGGCTTTTTGCACGTTGCTTTTCGCCGACTCCGATTTGTAGTTGGGGTATTAGTCTATAAAAGCTAAGAAATAATTAAATTTTAACCATTCATTCATCTGCCTGGTGGTGGAGGTGGGGGTAAAGTACTGAATGGAAGGTCTCTTCTCAACAAGTCTTAACTACGGTCTTTGTGGTAAACATTCAGCTGCCTTATTTGCCAGAAATAGAAATGTAACAAAAGCAGTTGATCAGTTTTGATTCAGCTGCATCCATATCAAGATGGATTTCAGGAAGCAGATAAATACTTAACGTCAAATTGTTAAAGCAAGTAATGCAATACGACGTAAGCATCGAATGCTAAAAATGAGTAAATCTTACAATACAATTGTTTTTAATAAAACGTTCAAGCCTCTAGTAACACTACTGCAGAGACTAGTAAACAATACTAAAGATTCTACTAATGGAAAAGTGAATCAAGTATTGCCTGAATTGTAGTCTGAAATTACACTGAGACCGCTAGAAATAAACGATGAAGTCCAACAATTTTTGCCTGAAGGAATTAAGCATTAGCACAATGATGATGTTGATGATGATGATGATGATGATAATGAGAACGCAATATTTATGACTGCTTACGACGATAGAGAAGAGGCACTAGGGCAGTTAGACACAACAATGGTTGAAGAAGATACTCCAACGGAGCATGTTGATAATGATCAGTGGCTCGTTTACGCGGGTGACAAAAAGTACTTAAAAACTGTTGGCCTTCTCGAATTATTATGTAGAGAGGCACCTGAGGAGTCTTACATAAGCTCAAGCGACCAATCTATCTATGAGGAATCCTCATCAACACAAACGCTCAAAAGAAGAATTACAGTCCCTCTACACCTATTCGTATTAACAATAATAATAAGCATAAGAAAATTATTGTGAAATTGTTTCCACGAAAACGATACTCTAAGGGTGTTGGTTCTCGTCCCCTCCTATGATGAATCTAACGAGCACGCTGATCGTCTTCGTTTGCTCCTGCCATTGCAGATTGCAGGCTACGAGAATTATACCAATGAAATCCTTTTTATTATTAAGGAATCACGTAAGGCAGGTTTTATATATGATACATGCATTAGGTGACTTAAGTACACGAAGTAACACACCAACTTCGTGCAACGTCGATTCAACGTTACTTCAACGTTTATTTAACATTCTTTCAAACTTGATTTGACTTTGCTTTACCCATACTAAACACAGCAACAATTGTGCAGTTAAAAACGTCATGATTCTTATAAAATGGATTTTGAATAAATCAACAATGAGAAATGTATCGAAAACTGTAGATAAAGTTGACAACACTACACTTACGGATTTTCTTGTAAAACTAGGTTAAGTTTTTTCGATTAATAAATTTAATTAAATGGAAAGAAATATGTAAATATATAACTCTTCTCCTATTATTAATTAATTAATTCGTTTTAATGAAAACAGTTAAGTCACTTTCCATTTTTTCATAAATTTCAGTTTTCTCTTTTCTTGTCCTTGGAACATGCGCAATAGAATATATTTATCTTTGCGCAGTCTCTAAATTAGCAAGGGAGTAGTGAACAGTTTTAACATAATTTAATTAATTTTAATCAAAATAGTTAAGTCACTTTCAATTTTTTTCGTAAATATAGATTTTCTCTTTTCTTGTCGTTAGCGCATGCACATTAGAATGCATTTGTTTTGCGCAGTTTTAAAATCAGAGTGGGAGTGGTGAAGAGTGGGGGTAGCGTCCTATATACGCAGGGTTGCTGAGCTATTTTCTCTATTCCAACGTCTCTGAGGTTGAAAGTAGCTTCAAATAGAACATAACCTCTGACATAACTCTAAACATAACCTCTGAACATAACCTCTTCATCAGGAGGATGGATCTCAAGAAGATCAACACCGTTGCACGCATGCAGGATTCCTGCCGATGAAGCCGCTGTCCAAGTTGACTCCTAGACATAAATATCCTGTGAAGAAGATCCTGAACGTTCAAACCAAACATGGCGCCAAAATCATTGTTGAGCTGGAGGACACATTCAGCACAATTTTACCTCCAAAAATTCTGAAAGTTTTCGAAGATTGCACCCTGTAGGAGATGCAGGAGGCCATTCCTCGAGGCATATTTATCTGCGATATATTGACGGACCTTTTAATAATATAGAATCCAAGCATGTGCCTATAATTGTATATATGATGACTCAATAAATCATATTATAACAAATATACAATACTGTATTTCTGATTTACTATAATTAGATTTGAGCATGCTGTCATATGCATAAGTAAACTAAGCGAAGCATCAGGCGTTAAAAAGATGTTATCTATACCTAATTTTAATTTAAAATTATTAATTTTAGCTTTAATAATAAAAGTTATATAATTATTTTAAAACTTACTGCTAAACTTGTCAGATCCATTACAGCTCTTTTTTTAATGAAAAAAGGAAAAAATTGGAAATAAAAACGTCTGACTGCGGATAAGATAAAGCGCGCGAATCTTCGAAATGAGAATATACGAAAAAAGTTACTTGAATTATTTACTGAGGGTAATACCAACTGACGGTAACTTGCATCAGTGGCGCCATCTGTGGGGGCAGTCCCTATCATGCATCTACGTGACCGTGCGACGGTTGCGCCATCTGTTGGTAACTTGCGATATTGGCGTCATATGTTGGTACAATCCATATTAGGAATCTGCATTACCTACTGCCAACCTCTTGCGACAGTGGCAATATCTACTGGTGCATTTAATGTTAGGAATCTTTATTGCCGCCCGAGGGTATTATCGACTGCCAGTAACTTTGCATGGGAGAAAAAGTGCATGCAACAGAATCTGCTCGGTAGATACTTGAGCCAGATCTCTCATAGCCCTACTACTATAAGCTGGTACACACTCTCAGTATCGTAAACCTAAAACTCTGAGATAGTATACTCAGCCATTAAATGTTGACACTCAAGAATCGTAAGCTTGACATTCTGGGATAGTTAAAACTCAAATATAGCCAGTCTGAGATTTTAGATGATTTCGTTAATTGATTTAAGAAATTTATGAGGCCTATAGAAATGTGTTATTCCCATACGCAAACTACACAATTGGCTCATTTAAGCTTTTATGAGGACGTTGTTTTCTTTCTAAAATTTCATAATATTTATTGACAGAATTAATCATCTCATCCGAGGTTTGTCAGAAAATGATTGCGCGCACTTTCAACTTGTTTTTCCCTGAAAAAAATATTTATTGCTTTTTCTCATTGCCGATTGCCTAATTGTAAAAAGTCAAAGGAAGGAATGTTGCCATAATCACACGCACATAATTAAGAAGGAAGTTTCATTTAAAGGGTATTGATAAGAATAGTAACATTTCTTGCCTAATCGAACTGACGCAAATTTCAAATGAATTGATATTGACATTTATTGATATTGATATTGATGCATTGATTGAAAAAATCTCAACAAAAAGTGTTACAGTGAATATTTTCGACAAAAAATATTTTAAATTCCAATACAATCTATATACTTAAAATAAAAAATAAAAATTTTCAACAAAAAATTAAATGTTGAAAAAAAATGCATCCAAAATATTGAGTTTTCAAGCCGTACAAGGCTGCAAAAAAAGATTTTAAATACAGAAAAAGATGAATTGTCTAGCAACAATATTTTAGCTACATTTAAAAAAAATAATTTTTAATAAAAAGTTAAAATTTTGTAAAAAATTGATTACATTTTTAATCAAAAAAGGAAATTTTGAATAATTGCATCTTCAATCAAACTTTTTTAAACAGTAAATTGTTTAATTTTGGACCCTGATCAAAAATTGTGCAGCAAAAAATAAATTGCTACATTTTTTGTTTAAAAAACTAATTTATTTTGCTTTACAAATATTAATTTTAAATCGCATTTTTGATCTTTTAACCTAATAAAAAAAATCTTCTATATAAAAAGAATCATTTTTCAATAAATAAATGAATTAAATAAAAATAAATATAATGAAATATTTACCTTAAAAAATCTGAAAAACGAAAGTGTAAAGTTGTTAATTAAAATTTGTTATATTACAGTACTAATACCCTTTTTACTGTGATATTTTTCTGAAGAAAGGGAACTTATTGCAAGCGTAGCGCGCTCAATGTTCTACTATGATACGAATTGGTCAAAATAGTCACCGGGCGCTTACAAATACGTGATTTTCAGACTAGGAAACCGTTAATTAGGTCCTAATACAATTAAAACTAAAAAAAAAAATTATTAAATTTCTTTTTCAATATGCAAAAAAATGGTCAAGAATTTTTTTTCAAATAAAAAAAAATTATTTTTCTAACAAACAAAGATTAACTAAGACTTAAATCTTCTCTTTCCATACTTTTCCAACTCTTCACCCCTTGTATTATTATCGAACCCTCACTTCCCCACCTTGAGGATACATGACCGAAACTATAAGTGTTTCAGTCCTTTGATACGAAACCCTAAAATATAGGAATCAAAAGCTCTGTGCCGCAACTTGACAAACAATATTGCACTATAGTATTCGCACACTGCTATTAAATTTGTATTTTTAACCACATGAAAAAATACAAAAAAAAAAATAGGTATGTACGAAAATAAAAAAATAAATATTAATAAAAATAATAAAAAGATAAATGTGAAAATTAAAATATGATCTAGCAAGCATAGTGACCACAGCGGTCATTAGTTGGTCAGCATATGGTCACAAAGTTGCGAACCGCTCCGCTCACAATGTCCGCTAGGATATATATCGACATCTAGGTTTCAACGTGCACATCTGGGAGTGTACCATATGTGCACTTAAAAATATGGGACACTTCTAACTGCACAATTAAGAATGTGGACTTTTCTAACCATACCTCTAGGGTTAGGCTTAAAAGCTTTCCTATGATTATAAATATATTATTATATTCACCAATGTAATTCAGGATCACCACCGAAGATAAGACCAAGGTATGGACCACCCTCATATTTTCGAATTTAAGAAAACACTGCCTGATGCAATAAGAAGCAATTGGATTTGGAATGTAACTAATGAATATTTGGATGCTTCATCAGATTGTAAATTCTGTGATATAATCGTTATCTCTTCGTTTTAAAGCGTCAAGATTTTTCTTGATAGATGTTAACATTGCATAATAGTCAATGTTTCAATATTCTTTTTTTGTTTAGAGAAAGCTGATATGTTGTCGCTTTTTGGCATTGTTGATCAGATCATTTAAAATAAATCAAAGAAAGGAATAATGCGAATTTCAGACATACAATTGACAACAACTTCATTTTCATGGTTAAGACGAATTAAGACTTCGGATGCAAAAAGGATATATAGAATTATTTTTCTGGAGTAAGGAGGTCCCTCAGCACTTGATAATAAAGTCTGGAATTTTAATTTTTAATTAAAAAAAATTGCAGCCATCTGTCAGTGGCCGCTGAAACTATCTAGTAGTGTTTTGGTACTCTCATAAGTAGACTAATTGTGGGATTCGACCTTGAACAAGTAGAGATTTTATTGCAGCAGTTATATATTTTTCAGTCTTTATTTTCATATGTATAGGCCAGTTGTATTTTGAAACTATGTCCATAACAGTAAGCAAATACTTGTAACCTTTATTCACTTGGGAGTATGGGATCATTTGAACCAAATCTGCCTGCCAGGTCTCATCAGTACCACGCATTATCACAAGGCGACATGAATAATTCCTTCTTGCATGTTTATGCAGCTCTGTGACTACTGTCAGTTTTTTTGCGTCCAGTTTCTGGTGCGTTCAGTCGGGCGTCCAACTGAGCAATGAGTTCTGCGTTGTGGAGTGATAACTCTTGTTCTGTATCGATTTGAAGATTCTTAATTTTATCGTTAATCCATTCTTCAACATTCTGCACCCTAATATGGCTATTATCAATTTCATTACGTATAGATGACGTAACTTGATATAGAGTTCGTATTTCACTTTGAGCAATACGCTGAACGAGTCTCAATGCTCATTTTAATACTGATTCTAGAGTCAGCTGAACTCTCCTAATATACAATATGATTTGAGTAACTCGTAATTCTTCAATGAAGAAGATAATTTTATTATTGTGACTAGGATTTCAAGTTGCTTGAGACCCCATGAGCAGTTAAAGATGAACGACTAACTCATTAAGATCGTCCCAGTGGATATAGTCTGACCTTAAATCTTGCCTTACAATCATACAGTGAGGTAGTGAATCCTGACTTCTGATTGATTGACTTTTTAATGACCTGTCATTGTTTGATTGACTTTTTAGCGATCTATCATTAGCAGATCGTCTTTTTGTCTAATTGGCAAATAGTTTCGCGATAATATTCATGTACATGAAAATTTTATCTGCACGTATAGGTTCAGAGGAACAATACTTTTTCTTATGTGAATTAGTTGTAATAAGAATTTCTTCATAGTTACTGAAATCGTCAGGATTCACATAAGCTTCTTTAGGTTTTTTTGTATAAACAAAAGTTCTAATAATCCGCTGCTTACCAGATAGCGCTTATTACCAATTTTGAGATGTTGATTTTCAGAACTTTTTGGACTATCACCAGTCATGAGGGATGCATCATTCAGCCTACGGATTCTATAGTTCATATCCAAACATTGTTTCCTATTGCATCATAAAAGATATGTTATCATTTTCTTCATCACAATTATTTTCAACATCTTTTTTAATTTCCTTCTCAAATTCCTTATTTACAGACATATTTACCAGTTTTTTTAGTGGTGTAACAATGGGTTTGAAGGTTTTATTCAATCTACTTTCAGCAGCTTCTTTTTAAAATTTGGGCATACGATGTTTCCGCCGAATTGCATCACTAGCTTCCACTGTATGACGGAGTAATTCCTTCTCTTTATGAAAGATGTTGATGCTTGGATGTCTCAAACAATGCCAGCTTTATTCTAGTACAATCTCTTGTATTTATAAAATAGAAAAGCATTTAAATCTTTTTCTATATCTGCCCTCGTTTAAATTCCTATCTTTATCAATAACTATAAATCCATATTTGCCAGTGTTCCAGCATATCGAGCACATATCTCAAAACTTAGTGTATGTCATATATGTATTTACGTGGTCATCATAAATATGTTTAAAATTTGCAGAAGAAGGCTCTAAAATTGTCTTGCTTTTCACAAGCGATATCGTCAAATATAAAAATAGAGTTTGGTTTAGCCTCGCTAGGTGAAACTACTTCTTCATGCTCACTAAATGGAAACTACTCAACACCATCTACGTCACTCAGTACTCTTTCCATAAATTTATACTTGGGCTGTTAAAGAGATTTCTAGTAGAGGTAAATATTTTGAAATCTGATAACATTTGGATGTAAAATTAGAGAAAGTAGTGCATTTGTTTTGCCACAATTCGATGGTCCACAAAAACAGCAGAATGCTGTCTCTAGGGTGTCTATATTCACGATCAGAAGTTTTACAGGTTTTTTCTCGAACCACATCTTGACAACGACTGCTGCTCGGGCTATAAATACTGCGCTTATATAAGCTTTGAGTCAGTCGCGTACTCACCTTCGTAGAGTGAAAAATGATTAAACATCGCAGAGATAAAGCTAAGAAACGCTGTGGTGAAGGCTTGGTTAATATTATTAACAACAATTTACCTTTTGAGTTAAACTTATCAGACCCTCTCAGATACTTTGTCAGATACAGACTGTCACTAAATTATCTAAACGATTGAAACGAGACAATCCAAGTATAAGTCGGCTTAACACTGCTTGCAAGGAGCACGATATTGCCTATTCGAAAAATCGTGAGAGTATTGATTTAAGAGACGCTGCTGACCGAACGCGAGCTGACAAAGCATGGCAACGAGTTTTCTTTAAAGACTCGGGATTTGATAAAAGAGCAGCTGTAGTAGCTACAACTTACATTATGAATGCTAAGTTGAAGCGCGGTGTAATACTGAGGAAGAAAACTTAAACAAAAGTTAAAAAAACGAGTAGTGTTGAGGAAGCTGTAGATGCAGCTAAAAACCCTTTAATCCCAAGTAATGATGCTTAAGTGACCGACAAGGCTGCTTTTAAAAGTGCTAAACAGGCGGTTAAAGAAGCTGGTGGTAGACGTCAGGTGAGAGCACCTTGTATTCTACCTATACCCTCGAAAGTTTGTGGTGTTTTACCCCTGATTCCAATTTTCGCTGGGCTTAGCGCTCTTGCGCTCTTGATCTTGCAGCTATCAAAAGCTCATCGCCATAATGAAAAAATGGAGCATGTAGCTCTTGGCAAAGGGCTATACTTGAAACCTTATAGAAAAGGGTTAGGTTTTCACATAAAGACCTGTCAGCAAGGTCAAGGGATAAAGTAAAAACGAAATTCAAAAAACTTGTAGTGAAGCTTCCACGACTAGAACTAACCGATTTTGATTTGCTTAAGTAAGTTAAGACTGTAAACATTCCCCATTTTCGAGGAGCCTCTATGCGAGATGAATTTCTATCATTAACCTTGATGATAAAGACGGCTCTAGAAGGCATTGGGTGACGTATAAAAAGAGTATTAATGAAACATTATACTTTGACAGATTCGGTAATCTTCAAACACAGTCTGATCTTTTCAAGTATCTTAGTCCTAGTAGCTTCATGAAATACAATCATAAAAGATATTAAGAATATAATACATTTGAGTGTGGCTATTTATGTCTGAAATTCTGGTATAAGCACCTCAATATACCAAGCAAATATTCTCTACTATAAGAGAGCCAGTAACTAACCATAACACAATCAGTCACAGAAAGACATCATCATGTATGTATCATTTGCTCTGACTATTGAAGGCAACTCATCAGTCCTTGGAGCAGATCACTTTCCACCAATAAAGGTATCAAATTGAAGATATTAAAAAATATATACAGGTGTCTGTAGCGAATGAAAACTATTCTGTTTTAATAGTAACAAATCGCAGTGGTGAGATAGACATTTATGTGCAAAGGATTCTAGAAATTAAAAATACGATGATAAGTATCAATCCTAACAAAAATACTTTACGCAGTGAAACCAAGGTACTCGTGAAGTCAATTTTAAACCTAAAGATTCTATTTCTCAGTTGTTGACCTACCAGTAGCCATTCTCAAGGTAGATGCTCTCAGAGCAGAGTGTAATATAACAACTGGAGCATACATTAACAATTGCAAAGTTCACACAATTCATGAATTCTTTACAACTGTTCCAATAGGACATAAGATCATAGAAGTAACATCACACGTCATTTACCTTCCGATCGATGAGGACAATACATTATATTTAGCTTTGCATAGTGGATCAAGACGGAAACTTGGTAAACTTTTGAGGGCTACAACAATTCCATTTCACGTTATATCAATGTAATGGGTTTTGTTTATAATCGTACAGTGGGTCAAAGTTATATGAGAAAGCCCCCTTGTGAGAAATTAAGCACTCTTCAATCAGTTCGAAAGATTTTAACATATCAGAGAGTGCGCATTCTGAAGGAACTAGGTCTGAGTGCCGAAAGATCATTGTGAATTCTAAACATAAACTCGTCTTAACTAGACCACGTACTGATTTAAATGCGATAATGCAAAACACACAGAAAAATCCTAAAGAATTCAGAATTTTACGTAATAAAGTGGAGTGGATGGTTTTATGCTTATTTTCTGGAGATCGACACAAGTTACAATTGTTGAAATTCATTAAAAAGGATCCACTCATAACACTGAATTTTCGAACGTGGGAAACGTATGAGTATCCTCTAATTCCTGCTACACCGAATCATGTGTGGACTGTGAAAACTTCAGCACAGATATCTATTGTACGAGATTTATGCTATTTTTCAATCTTCATACTATTATGGAAAAGAGCCTGAACCTTTACTAAAGAAAGAGATAATTATTATTATTGATTGCTCAAAACAAAATGGAGTTTCTAAAACAGGCTTTAGTAGATGTGCGATTAGAATTTAAATCAGGTAACAACTTTCCTGCTAACAGAGCAGCCTATTGTCTAATCTCACACG
Organism: Druon quercuslanigerum; assembly: GCA_010014905.2. Taxonomy (NCBI): domain Eukaryota; kingdom Metazoa; phylum Arthropoda; class Insecta; order Hymenoptera; family Cynipidae; genus Druon; species Druon quercuslanigerum. The sequence goes on along the minus strand of JAAAKG020014431.1, from coordinate 6,628 downwards.
ATCGCATCGTGCAATACCAACCAATCAGTGGTGTGGTGAAGAAGCTGTGAGGTAGTGTAGGTAATGCTGAGTGGATGCGGAAGAGTGTTAGCAAGGTATAAAAGAGCTGATTCTGGGTAGAAAAATTATTTTAAGTCAATATGGACTACGTTGTGGATGTTCAATACATAAAGAGAACATGTAACGACTTTATTTTCAAGAAGTTGGCCATTCTCCTTCTCCAGAATGATGGTTAACCTCTAGCGTTCCTCTTCGAACCACCCTGCACGATACAAGAGTGAAATTTTCTGGCTGATCTACAATTACCATGGAATAAACTGGACTGCTGGTGACGTACCCTGTGAGCATTAAAAACTACAGTTTGAGAAATATTAAACAGTACACGTACAATATATGTAAAAGGTTTAGAAAAGAAAAGATGGATAGAAAAATATGTACGCAATGTACAAAATCTGGAGGATTTTAGCTGTCCTTCTATAAAAGAACTTAAATTTAAATCAGGTATGCCTGTATGCTCACACCACACTAAACACAGTAACAATTGTGCAGTAAGTAACGTTATGATTCTTAGAAAATGGATTTTGCATAAATCAACAATGACTACAATCCATCTTAGCAATCTGCATTACCTACTGCTAATTACTTTTGACAGTGGCGCCATCTACTGGTGAATTTGATGTCAGGAATCTAAATTACTGACCGAGGGTATTATCGTCAGTACGTGAGCGAGAATTGTCATAGCCCTACTACTATAATCTGGTATATACTTTTAGTATCGTAAACTCGACACTCTGAGATAGCAGGGGCGGATCCAGCCAGCTACCTGAGGGGGGGCGATCGTAGAAATATTATCTTGAAATTCTAGAAAAAAAAGGAAATTTTTGGCGGTAATTGCTAAAATATTTGTAGGCTCAGGGGGGGCGATCGCCCACCCTCGCCCCTCGCTGGATCCGCCCCTGTGAGATAGTGAACACTCTAGAATCGTAAGCTTGACATTCGGGGATAGTAAACCTAAGCATTAAATTATGACACTTTGCGGATGGTACACCTAAATTCTAGGAGGCTGTTTCATAGTTAAAACTCAAATATAATCAGTCTGACTCTCTAGATGATTTTGTAAATTGGTTTAAAAAATTTATGAGGCCTCTAGAAATGTGTTATTGTCATATACAAGCTACATAATCGGCTCATTCAAGTTTCTATGAGAGATAAAAAATGAAACTTTTTAACATTATCAAGTTATTTTCTATCTAAAATTTCATAATCTTTATTGACAAAATTAATCATCTCATCCAAGATGTGCTAGAAAATGATTGCGCGCATTTCCAACTTTTGTTTCTCTAAAAAAAATATTTATTGTTTTCTCTCAATGCCGATTGAGTAATTGCAAAGAGTCAACCAAAGGAATGTTGCCATCATCACACACACATAATTAAAAAGTAAGTTTCATTTGAAGGGCAGTGATAAGAATTGACGAAATGATCAATAAAATAGTTAAATCGTTAACCAAACTGATGCGTCATTGATAAAAAAAAAATAAAATCTCAACGAAAAGTGTTACAGTTAATATTTTCGACAAAAAATATTAACTATAGCACTTTAATTAAATCTGAAAAAAATAAAAATGTTCAACAAAAGAGTTAAATTTAAAAAAAATGTATTATTAAATAAAAAAATTCATCCAAGCTATTAAGATGTCAAGCCGTAAAAGACTGAAAAAACATAAAATACTGAACACGAAATGGTTTAATTTTGAACCCCTCCCTTCTGTAGTATTCAAAATTAGAGTTGCAGATTTACATTCATACCGAATATAATATCTACATGCCCATGGTATTCGATTAAGGACCTTTTTTTCACCAAAATTGCTAACTTCAACATAGTTTCTTGAGGTCAATGATGTTGTTGTAGCCTTCTTTTACATATTTCCTATATTCGTTGCGAAATTATCTTCTATTTAAAAAAATGACCCTCTAGATCGTTTCTTTTAAGCGTTTGTGGATTTTAAGATAAAATTCAACAGGTCCGACAATCATGCGCCGTTCAGACCCGGTATACGCATCGATTGTGTACATTAAGAACATGTAATCTACTCTTTCTTGTTGCAGACTCGAGTTCACAATTCGAAACAATTCCTTACGGTGCCGATTTTAATGGTTTTAATATCTTCTGGCGGGCAGCATTTTGAAGGCATGGCATATCATCCTGCGATGCATCCTGCTTATGACATACCACCTTATCCTTTCACGCATTCTAGTCCTGCTGAGTCTTCTGCTTCTTCCGAGCCATCTCATCATCGCGGGCCCCCGTTGAATTTATCCTAAAAGAACATTTACATGAACTTGTAGTATACAATTTTCTTCTAAAAAAAAGTGTTTTTAAAAAATGACGAGTACATGGAATACGCTCGAAAGTAAACTTAAGAAGCAACGAGATTGAAGCAGTGACTGTTGACGAAGAAAATGACGTTCCATTTAGTGATGATGAAGATCAATTTTATAAAATACAGGGTTTGGGTGTTGCATATAAACAGATCAGACAAACGAAAAATTTGAAGCAAACTTATATATTTTTTGTAAAAAATTATACTTTTATTTTCGTTTCGAAACTATCTTTGTTCTCATAAATTTATATTTGCGTGTCGATAATTCAGTTGTTTTGTTTAAAAATCATCTGTTGATTGATTTCGAGAAATTAGTTTCTTTGATATGATTACATAATCAGACAAAATACGCAGTGCATTTTCTATGATCTCTGCACCATGAATCAAAATGTTGTGTATAGAAAACGGTATACAATACCAACCATATAACTCTTTGTAGAATCTTGCTGCATTAAGAGGTTTTATCCTATATGCTTCGCTGTTGAATTAGAATCCAGAAGACAGTGTTTTCTAAAATCGTAGCAAATTATTTTATTTTCCCACTACCTCCAGCCTTGGGAATATCAATCTAAGGTCTAATCAATCTGTTCTCTAAGAGAACAAATGAAGTAATAAGAAGGTTTTGATCATTAAAATCTTCCAGACATCACTTTTTATATGATGAGTTTCCCCCCAATTACCATCAAAATTCCACTTTACGATTAAAGTCAAATTCGAATGACTTGCGAAAGGTAGCGAGTACAAGAGAGGTTCCCTGATTTAAACTTTTTGTTTCTTCAGTTGATTAGGAAGTGATTACTTCTTTTATTTTATTATAAGACGGATATAAGTCGACACCTCTTGCCTTTGCCTCAGATCTAACATCAGACGACCAAAGGGCCACTTGCCTTAGCAGATTTTTAGCTTTTCTATCACTCTCCCAATAAAGATTGACAGATGCATTTAATGCTAATTCAGAACCACTTGATTTTTTCAATTCTGATACTTTTCGTGTTCTTGAACGAGGGGAACAATCGTTATAAGATTTAAGTGGCACAACCTTATCCCAATACCCTAGGACCTTATTTAATTTAATTAAAATTTCTTTGCGGGAATTTTAATTTTAATTTTACATCTTTAGATTGTTTTTCTAATTTCAGATTTTTAATCACATAATCTTGTAACTGATTTTTTAACCTCTGTTAAGCGGTGATCGATTTTTTATTTCACACAAACAATGAATGAAGATCACTTGCTAATACCAAAGATCATCCGGACATTTCATTCGTAGAAACGAAAGAAGGGTCACCATTTTCTCAATTGTTTTGGCCAAATTAAGATATCAAACCTAATCTAACCTGATCTTACTTTAAAATAAACATAAAAACCTACTATTTTATAAAGAAATTTATTTTGTTAAAAAAATTCGCACGTATGTGCACTTAATTGCGTCGCGATTTTAAAGTACAAATATCAGCAAACAAAACTGATATAGTCCCACTGTCGACTTATGAGGAATCGTCAAACTAAATGAACTGAAAAACGATAATTTTTTTAAATTTTACGTTTTAGATGATGATATTTGCTTTGAAAATAATCTGTTATATGGAAATTATTGTATTATTGAATCCTTAATCATTAAAGCTATTCCCAAATTCAAAAAAGACATGTTAAACTTGTGTGTAAGAAACAACATTATATTTGTCCGAAGGAATTATAATTTCTCTGGGAAAAGTGCATATTAAAAATTAAATAAATTGCGTCCTCGAACAGAGAATTTTTTAATAGAATGATTTCTGATTCTAAGCTGAAACTGGATATTTTCGAAAAGCATTAAAATTCCGGACTTGAACTAGCAATATGAGTTCTTTCATTTGCATTAAAGTTTTTATTACTTTAAAAGAACACTTTTTAGAATTATTTTTTGATTTTTTAAGTAAACACTATACAAAATTACCGTCTAAAAAAACTTACCTGGAACGCGGAAGATTGCAGAAACATTAACTTTTGTGGAATGTCAATACCTCACGAGGACAATATTCACGCTTGAAAAGGAGACGAGAAAGACAACAGAACACAGTTTACAATTTGACAAAACAAAACAATTTCAATTAGTTTTATTGTAAGCTGAATTGTTCCTCATTGCATTCAGCAGTGTCTTTTTAAATTCGAAAATATGAAGGTGGTCCATACCTTGGTCTTATCTTTGGCGGTAATCTTGACCTGTATTGGTAAATATAATAATACGTATTTTATACCTATAATTTTAAGGAAAAATTTTTAAGCTTCACGAAAGCGGTATAACTAATCTCATCTAGATTCTGACGTTTACAGTTAGAAGTGTGGTTGATAAATTTCTATCTATTGTGAAAAAAAATTTTTTTGTAGAATAATTAACCTTTTTGTTTGAAAATTCAGGTGTGTTGTGAAGAAAATATTTTTTTTGGGTAGAAAATTAATCTTTTTGGTTGAAAATTAATTTCTTTGGTATATTGTAACTAATGTCATTCTGAGTAAAAAAAAGATTTTTTTATGAACAATTTTATCATTGACAACAAAAAAACCATGAATTCTAACCATTTTTTTTCAACAAAATTTTTTTTCACCTTCCTTTCCTTACCAATTTTTGACCAAGGATTGTATTTTGATAAAAGACGGCTTTTTTATAAGAAAATATTCACTACAAAACTACTATTTTACTCTCAAGGCTAGAAACAGTAGAGTTGTAGAGGATGTTTTTCCGAAAAAAGCGGCTATTTATTGAAATGTAATTATTTTTTTAATTGTTTAAAATTTTATTGTTGTTTTTTAAAGATTTTTTATAAAAAATAATGTTTTTCATTTGAATTGACGTCAGTTATGATATTTTGATTCTTAAAATAAAAGGAAAACTATTTTTTTTTTGATATTTTCATTTTGGCACGACAACTACCTTATCTGAAAATGTAATTATTTCATGATTGTTCAATTAACTATGAATTATGTTTAGTTGAAAATTTAACTATTTGTTGGACAAATTTTGCGTGTACCAGTTCGTAAAAATTAAAGTATTAGTTTGAAAATTGAATGAAAGTTTGTTGAAAGTTTACATTATCTGGATTATTTCTCTAAACTTAAATTAAACTTGGTAGAAAATTGATGTACTTTGTTAAAAATTGTTGTGTTTTTAAATAAAATTAATTAATAAAATTATTAATTAATATTTTTTGTAAATTAATTTTTTTTAATTGTCTTTTATTCATCTACTCAAAAGTCTGATCATAAAACAATAAAATATTTTTAGGTCAAATATGATTTCTGTAATGAAAAATTAGTTTTTTCTTGGATACAAAATTTATTTTTTAACATAATATTGAACTATTTCACTTTTTCCGGAACATTTTCTTCCTGATAGATGTTATTTTTATTTCGTTAAAAATTTATTTGTTTGAGATAAAAACTTATATCTCTAACTTGAAAATTTAATAATTAAATTTTGCGTGAATAAACCTTGAATTTTCGTCAGTTCTATTATGCACGGAAGTTCGACTTTTCTTATCATTACTCTTCAAATAAAACCCAATTCTTAACTGTGCGTGTATGGTGACGCAAAAAGAGCAACAACAATGCTTTCGAGGTTTCTGTGACACACATCCGCGTGGGCACAGAACTATGAAAATTTCAAGAATTTCTTCGGGACGTTCCTAGGACGTCCTATGCCAGCCTAATAAACGTTTCTAAACGTCCAACGCCCTAAACATGTTTTAAAAACGTCTTAACATATTGGACATTCTCAGGAATTATATATTATGGACACCAACGTGCCCTGTCTGCGGAGAATTCCCCATATATCAGCAATCTTTTTACAGAATCATCAAAAAGGCAAAAAACCGACTGTAGCCTACCTACTCAAAATAAGGAGGGTTTGTCTGAAGAGGATGTAGCAAACCTATTAATTAATTGGGATAATGGAATACAGACATTTGGTTACGGTTTTGAACACAATCATCAACCTTTACCAGGATCTGGTGAGTTGAAAATTCATGTCTTTTTTGTTAAAAATTGTAATCAATTTTGGCAGAAAATTCTTTTCATTGTTTGAAAATTAATTTTCAACCGAAAATCCAACTATGTTATTTTTCGTCAAAAATTTATCTTTTTTAATTAAAAATCAAACTCTTTGAGGAAATTTCAACTGGCTTAAAAAAATTTTATTTTCCTGTTAGCAGGTTTTTGATTTTAGTCGTTTCCCTTTCGCAGTAGGCGTGACTTACTCGGGGTGGAAGG